>SJYC01033908.1:0-38484 GCA_006408675.1 Madoqua kirkii | reverse complement strand
TCCTTACTGTTTATGTCTTTTATCATGCTCATCCTTGCATGAAATGCTCCCTTAATGTCTCCCAGTTTTCTTGGAGAGATCTCTAGTCTTTCCCATTCCATTGTTTTCGTATTTCTTTGCATTGCTCATTTAGGAAAACCTTATCTCTCCTTGCTCTTCTCTGGAACTCTGCCTTCAGTAGGGTATATCTTTCCCTTTCTCCCATGCCTTTTGCTTCTCTTCTTTCCTCAGCTATGTACAAAGCTTCCTCAGACAACCACTTTGCCTTTTTGCATTTCTTTTTCTATGGGATGGTTCGGGACCATAACATTGCCTCCTGTACAATGTTATGAACCTCTGTCCATAGTTCTTCAGGCACTCTGTCTACCAGATCTAATCTCTTGAATCTATTCATCTCTACTGCATAATCATAAGGAATTTGATTTAGGTCATACCTCAATGGTCTAATGGTTTTCCTTACTTTCTTCAATTTAAACCTGATTTTTTCAATAAGGAGCTCACGATCTGAGCCACAGTCAGCTCCAGGTCTTGTTTTTGCTGATTTATAGAGCTTCTCCATCTTCAGCTGCAAAAAATGTAATCAATGTGATTTCAAATTGGCCATCTGGTGATGTCCATGTGTAGAGTCATCTCTTACGTTGTTGGAAAAGGGTATTTGCTATGACCAGCATGTTTTCTTGACAAAACTCTGTTAGCCTTTGCTCTGCTTCATTTTTCTGTACTCCAGCATCAAACTTGCCTGTTATGCTGGGTATCTCTTGACTTCCTGCTTTTACATTCCAATCCCATATAATGAAAAGGACATCTTTTTTTTGTTTTGGTGTGTGTTCTACAAGTTCATGTAGGTCTTCTTAGAACTGGTCAACTTCAGCTTTTTGGCCTGACTGGTCGGGGCATAGACTTGGATTTCTGTGGTGCTGAATGGTTTGCCTTAGAAATGAGATCATCCTGTTATTTTTGAAGTTGCACCCGAGTCCTGTATTTTGCACTCTTGTTAACTGTGAAGGCTGCTTCCTTTCTTCTAAGGGATTCTTGCCCATAGTAGTAGATATGATGATCATCTGAATTAAGTTTGACCATCCTGTCCATTTTAGTTCACCAATTCCTAAGATGTCAGTGTTCAATCTTGCCTTCTCTTGTTTAACCACATCCAATTCATGGACCTAAAATTACAGGTTCCTATGCAATATTGTTCTTTACAGCATCTGATTTTCCTTTCACCACCAGACACATCCCTGACTATTGTTTCTACTTTGCCCAAAAGCTTCATTCTTTCTGGAGCTATTAGTGTTTGCCCTCTGCTCTTCCTGAGTAGGGGCTTTCCTGGTGGCTCAGTAAAGAATCTGCTACAATGCAGGAGACTGGGTTTGATCCCTGGGTCAAGAAGATCCTCTGGAGAAGGAAACAGCAACCCACTCTAGTATCCTTGCCTTGGAAATCCATGGACAGCAGAGCCTAGCTGACTACAGTCCATGGGATCCCAAGAGTTGGACATGACTTAGCAACTAAACCACCAGCACCTACTTCCCCAGTTACATACTGGACACATTACAACCGATGTGGGGGTGGGGGAAGCTCATCTTCTGGTGTCATATCTTTTTGTCTCTTTATGGGGTTCTCATGGCAAGAATACCAGAGTGGGTTGCCATTTCCTTCTCCAGTGGATCACATTTTGTCAGAACTCTTCACCATGACCCATCCATGTGGGGTAGCCCTGCATAGCATGAATTATGTAAGCCTCTTTGCCATGACAAGGCTGCGATCCATGAAGGGGCGTGTAAGTATAAGTATTTATTTCATCATTATTTGTAATACTAAAAAGTTGGAGGCGGTGTTAATGTATGACAACAGGGGATGAATTAAATTCTGGTTCTTACACCATGGATTGCTATGCAGCCACTAAAAGGAATGGTGTAAATTTCTCTGTACTGACAAGGGAAGATGTTTATACTGTATCATCCTATAAAAAATATACATATATAAGAATATATTTAGTATGACCTCTTTTTTTTGGTAAAACCTCTTCCATTCTCCCATAACTCCAAATTATCTAGAGATCTAGTCCATCTCTCTATATGTACACAGAGAAAAGTCTGTAAGGATATATATCAAAATGATAACAGTGGCTTTCCTAGGGAGAGAATGTCCAACTTCTAGTGGATTGAATTTCTGTTATTGTTCATCTACTATAAACGTCTATTGTAATTTTAGAAAATGAATGAAATGACTAATTTAGGAGAAAGGAAATATGTATTGGAAAGACATCAGAGGCTCATAAAATCAGTAGGAAACTGTAAATTCACACTCATCAAAACAGCCAGTCAGAACCGGAGCAAATTTTCATGGTGGCTGTGAAGAACGGTCTCCATCCTGACGCGTGTGCTGCCAGGGAGGGTGTTGTCAGCTGGCCCAGAACAGCCCCAGGCCCATTCCTCTCTGTACTGGCTCTGGGTTGGAAGGCTCTCTCCTCCAGATCCCACGGTAGGAGCCCGGCGCCTCGATCTGCCTGCTCACCAAAACCGCATTCAGTGGAGAAGACGTGATTCCTGAAAGGTAATCAAAGAACTGCTAGAAAAGGAACACAGACTCAGGACAGGCTCCAGGTGACAAGTGCCTGCCGTAGGTAACCTTTTGGGCTGCTTGATGTTTACATCCACCCTTCTGGCACTCCTGGGCGGCAAGGTCATGGAAGGAGGTTTATAGATTGGAGCCTGTGCATGGAGAGGAAACAGCCAGGTTTCTGGGAAGTTCATTTTTCAACCTCTGGGCTTGCTTTTATTGTAAGAAGACCTTGGTTTTTATTTCCTTTCTTCCCATTTCCTTGTTTTCTTACCAAGGCTTCTCAATGAGATTAACCATAAAAACACTCAAGCATCCAGCAATGTGCTATACCAGAGGCCATTAAAAGAAATCAAAGTGTAGTTGATTTACAATGTTGCATTAGTTTCTGGTGTTCAGAAGTGTTTCAGTTATACATACACATATTCTTTTTTATATTCTTTTCCACTATAGTTTATTACAAGAGATTGGATATAGGTGACTTCACTGGTGGTCCAGTAGCGAAGACTCCATGTTCCCTATGCACATGGCCCGGGTTTGATTGCTGATCAAGGAGCTCAGATCCCACATCCTGAAACTAAATACCCTGCACACCACAGCAAAGACAAAATCCTGTGTCACCAGTAAGACCACCACAGCCAAATAAATGAACAAGTAAAAAATAGTTTTCAGTTCAGTTCAGTCACTCAGTCGTGTCCAGCTCTTTGCGACCCCATGAACCACAGCACGCCAGGCTTCCCTGTCCACCACCAACTCCCGGAGTCCACCCAAACCCATGTCCATTGAGTCGATGATGCCTTAACCTTAGGCTTTTGTAGCTTTTTGTTTTCACTCACAAGCCTCTGGTTTCATCAGAGCTAACCTGTTGTCACCGTAGTACCTCCGTCTTTACTGCAGCGTATCATTCTGATGTGCACGTGTATTGCAGCTGAGCTGTTAGATTTTTCTCACAAAGCCAACTTTTGGTTTGGTTGTTTCCCCATTGTACCTCTGTTTTCTGTTTCATTAATTTCTGCTCGTCTTAGTTGTCTTTTTTGTTCTCCTTTTTAGAGTTTTTCTATTACCCATCCCCCATCTTCTTAAGTTGGATGCTTAGCTTATGAATTTTCAACCTTTCTTCTTTTCTAATGTAAGCAATTACGTTCAGAATCTCCCTTTAAATACAAACTATTGCTGTATCCCATAAATTTTAATCTGTAACATTTTTGTCCTCATTCAGTTTTAACTGTTTTCTAATTGCCATTGTGATTTCTTCTTTGCCCCAAGTTTTACAGAGGCATGTTTTTAAAATTCTGACTATGAGGATAAATTCCTTCTTTGTTAATGATTTATAGCAATTACATTGTGGGCAGAGAGCATGGTCCATATGATGCCAGTTTTTTAAAAAGTTGTGGGAACTTACTTTATGACTAGCTCATGGTGAATTTTTAATAAGTGTTTGTTGTGAGCAGGAAAGTAGTCAGTGTCTTTGTTGCTGTTTATTGACCCACCGCAGGAGGCCGTTCCCCTCTGGGCCTGTGAGCAGCCCGCAGGCAATCCAGCTCTGTGTCGCTCATGTCGGCACCGAGTGCTTCCTCGCTCCGCCACACCCACTCTCACCTCTCCACCCCGCTCTGTGGGCCACACCTTTTTCTCTGGGGTTTCCCATCGGGATCAGCTGTACCAGTGGGAGCTTGGAGGGTGGCAGGAGACAGAGATTAGGGGATTTTTCACCGCAGCTCACTTCCAGCTGGGCTGGGTGGGCACAGGCCGTCCGCGTCCTGAAAGCCACAGCTCCTGTCTGAGGCCTCTCGTCTGGAGCCACCTCTCTGGCAGTGTAGCTTTCACCAGCCACGCTTCCCGTTTCCCCATCCCGCTGGGAGCTTCCCACTGCTGTTGATCTTAGGATGCTTTGCTAATTTCTCCAAATCCTGCTTACATCTTTTAAATAGCCTCTTCATTAAACTTCAGTTCCCCCTTTTGAGTATGCCATCTCTTTCCTGAGGGCATCATGACTGATTAGTAGCATAATGAGTATTTGTTGAATAAATTATGTGAAAACATGCACCAATTTGCACAATGCAAGAGACAACTTGGTTTTGGTGAACAGAGTTCAGTGAGGCTGAAGAATACAGTGCAAGGGGGCCACTGGAAGGAGATAAGACTAGAAAGATTGGCAGAGACCAGATCCTAAAGGACCCTCTAGGCCATGAGTTATGTTCCTGTAGGTCTAGTTCCCTGAGACCTCTGGGGTCAATATTTATATATAGGAAGCTACTGGGGAGATCTCTAGACCCCTTAGGAGCAACACCTTAAAGACGCAAAGGAAGTAAGAGCAAGCAGAGGAGAATGTAAGTTCAGTGAAGCTGCAAAGGCAGCCCCAGCCTATCCATGGGAGCTGTGGACCTTAGAATACTTCAGAAGTGTCCGCCTGGAGAGTGCAGGGCGGAAGCCCACAGCCTCTGCCACTTTAAATGTCATAGCACTCAGGAGAGGCTGGAGCCGTGAGCTGGCAGACCTTGGGGCCTGTGTTCTCAGCACAGTTACACCTTTTTCTCCTTCAGCTTCTGGTGCCAGAACCAGATCTGCTTCATCATTTAGCATCATGAAGACCTAGAAAGGGTAATGAGAAGCTGGGAAAAAGATCTCTGCCGTTTCCTCTTTTCTTTCCTAAGAGAGGTGATCCCTGGGCAGTAGCCCAGGAGGCTTTCAGAGACAGACTTGGAGTTGGAAAGACTTTCTAAAGCACCCCATTTAAGCCCCTCTCTTACAGCAGAGGATGCTGCAATCCCAAGAGGAAAGGGTGCCACAGCTAGTTAGAGACCAGTACAAGATTAACACCCATGTCCCTGACCCCCAGGCCAGTTTTCCTTTCTTAATCATTCCCAGTGGCCCTCTGAGCTGAAAGGAGGCTGGGAGATGGGCTCCTTCATCTCTTTCAGCCATGCAGTCTGGCATAACCCCATGTATGGGACCCCCATCCAATGCCTGGTACTAAGCAGGTGTCTCTGGTATGTGATATCATCAACCCCATAGGCCTGGAATGCCGGGATGTGAGAACAACTTAAGAAAAAGAGCTTGCTGAACCAGACGTTGAGATGAAGGGTACAGGCCAGGGCAGGTAAGGATGGAGGCAGCCTGAGGATGTCATCAAGTGCTCACGAACTGTGGGTTGGGGAGTGGGGCACCAGCTGGGCCAGCGTTTCCCTGAGAGGTAACTTCTCCCCTCCCTAGACAGGGGAGGAGAATCTTTGGCTGGACAACACTGCAAGCTAGATCCAGAAGAGCCAACTACAGCAGGAAGAGAAGGGCCTGGCAGAGCAGAGACGGGCAGCTGGAGAAGGTATCCATTTGTCTTTGGTGGGCCCGGTGAGCTAAGCAAGGTCGGAGACCGTCTCAGAAGGTAAAGCTGACCCAAGGAGCTGGAAGATTTTTGCCATTTGTTGCTTTCAATTGTCAGCTGTTGGCTCCAGGTGCTGGGGTTTTTGAGCCTATTATTATATTCAGGAGATTTCTGTGTGCCGTCTTGGTGTATGTGGTCCTAACAGATGTTTCTGAGTGATGGAGAAGGACCTGTCAGTCATAGACCCATTCAGTGGGCCAAGCTGCTGGATGAAAGGGACAGAGATTTTCATGGCAGTTTCCGGACAGAGGAAAAGTGTGGGCAGAGCCTAGGTGGATGCTGTCCCTGGTGCTGGAACCCTGTGGGGAAAGACTGGGGTAGCTGTGCACCTACTCGTCAAGCCCGTGACTGCCTTCCCTCCCTCGTGAACCTGTACTATGTCCAGACTGCAGGGCCTGACTGTGGAACCCACCAGTATGTCCTTTGAAAACAGGAGCCTGATCCTCATGCGCAAGGTCAAGGTGGGAGGAGGGGGGTGATGTGTAGTGCTGTAATTAAGCGGAAAGTCTGAGTGGTCACTACCTCTTTCCCTTCCCTAGACTGTGGAGCTGGTAGGCAGAAAGGGCAGACCACCAACACCATGGAAAAATGAGAGCAGGGGTGACCAAGCTCAGACACCGCAGGGCAGGGGTAGGCAGATGGGCAGGGAGCTCAAGCCACTCACTCTCAGCAGGCTCAGTGGGACAGTAAGGCGCAGGCTTTCTGAGAGGTGCTCAGCCCCATGTCTCACCCTCCCTGGGCACATACAACAGGGAACTCGAGCAAGAGGACTGCACTCTCCATGGGTCCAGGCCAAGTGGCCCACGTGCCCCAGCGTGTCCTCAAGTATCTTACTGTCCAGAAAACGTGTCCTTCCTGGTGAGGAGTCCCCAGCTGCCCACCCACATCCTAGAATTGGGAGGACATACCCTTCTACTTGGAGAAGGCAATGGCACCCTGCTCCAGTACTCTTGGCTGGAAAATCCCATGGATGGAGGAGCCTGGTAGGCTGCAGTCCATGGGGTCGCAAAGAGTCGGACACGACTGAGCGACTTCACTTTCACTTTTCACTTGCATGCATTGGAGAAGGAAACGGCAACCCACTCCAGTGTTCTTGCCTGGAGAATCCCAGGGATGGGGGAGCCTGGTAGGAGGCCACTTATGGGGTCGCACAGAGTTGGACACGACTGAAGCAACTTAGCAGCAGCAGCACCCATCTCCTTGGGGCTTCCCAGGTGGTGCTAAAGGTAAAGAACCTGCCTGCTAGTGTAGAAGACATGGGTTTGATCCCTGGGTTGGGAAGATCCCCTGGAGGTGGGCATGGCAACCCACTCTAGTATTCTTGCCTAGAGAATCCCATGGACAGAGGAGCCTGGTAGGCTACAGTCCATAGGGCCACATGGAGTTGGACACAACTGAAACGACTTAGCACGCACCCACACACCCATCTGAGGGTGAAGTGCTGTTCAGCTGAAAGAGGCCCAGTATCACCACAGTGCTGGGGGCACAGTGGAGTCAGCTGCAGCCCCTATGAGCCTTTAGTTTACAGGAAGAGCATGGCCTTGGAGCTGGACATGCCAAATTCAGACTCTGCCCCTTAGCCAGTCCATGTATCTGGTCATTTCTCTTCTTAGAGCCTCAGCAGCTCATGTGAAGACAGTGATGTCAGTTATTTTCATCATGTTTGCAGAGATATTGTACAGTTGTGAGGACTGGTGACATAATATATGAAGAGTTGCTTAGTGTGTGTGTAGGGAATATATTTATATAAATATATAGAGAAAAAGCCATGAAGAGATATCCCACGTCCAAGGTAAGAGAAACCCAAGTAAGACGGTAGGTGTTGCAAGAAGGCATCAGAGGGCAGACACACTGAAACCGTACTCACAGAAAACTGGTCAGTCTAATCACACTAGGACCACAGCCTTGTCTAACTCAACGAAACTAAGCCATGCCCTGTGGGGCCACCCAAGACGGGTGGGTCATGGTGGAGAGGTCTGACACAACGTGGTCCACTGGAGAAGGGAATGGCAAACCACTTCAGTATTCTTGCCTTGAGAACCCCATGAACAGTATGAAAAGGGAAAATGATAGGATACTGAAAGAACTCCCCAGGTCAGTAGGTGCCCAATATGCTACTGGAGATCAGTGGAGAAATAACTCCAGAAAGAATGAAGGGATGGAGCCAAAGCAAAAACAATACCCAGTTGTGGATGTGACCGGTGATAGAAGCAAGATCCGATGCTGTAAGGGCAGGAGGAGAAGGGGACGATGAAGGATGAGATGGCTGGATGGCATCATGAACTCGATGGACGTGAGTCTGAGTGAATTCTGAGAGATGGTGATGGACAGGGAGGCCTGGCGTGCTGCGATTCATGGGGTCGCAAAGAGTCGGACACGACTGAGCAACTGAACTGAACTGAACCATATATAACAGGTAACTGTCGGAGTCCAGCTCCAGCAGCCAGGGGTTCAACCTGAAGGTGTGAGTGGTGTCAGTGAGAAACTGAGGCAGCCTCTCATTTTTCTTGGACTGCCTTAGATGGTGATGGACAGGGAGGCCTGGCGTGCTGCGATTCATGGGGTCGCAAAGAGTCGGACACGACTGAGCAACTGAACTGAACTGAACCATATATAACAGGTAACTGTCGGAGTCCAGCTCCAGCAGCCAGGGGTTCAACCTGAAGGTGTGAGTGGTGTCAGTGAGAAACTGAGGCAGCCTCTCATTTTTCTTGGACTGCCTGTTTATTTCAAGATTATGATTCTCTTTTATACTTTTACAAAAGCATTAGGTTTGGTATTTTTAGTTCCCATTGACCCAGATTTATTTTTTTCCAAAAATTATTGTTGCCCCTCAGAAGGAGTTCCTTCCTCAGTGATTCTCTTATCTACTTTTTCTCATGTGTCTTTGTGTATACACTGTTCAGTTCAGTCGCTCAGTTGTGTCCGACTCTTTGCGACCCCATGAATCGCAGCACGCCAGGCCTCCCTGTTCATTGCCATCTCTCGGAGTTCACTCAGACTCACGTCCATCGAGTCCGTGATGCCATCCAGTCATCTCATCCTCTGTTGTCCCCTTCTCCTCCTGCCCCCAATCCCTCCCAGCTGTAACTCATGCTAATGTCTGGGCTGCATACCACATTCCTCAGATTAATTCTTCTCTTTCTAAGTCTTGTTTGCCCCCAGTATCCTAAGCTCACTATTTTTTAGAAAGGGCTTCTAGCTAATAATATCTCTAAAGTCCCTAATTTCTATAAGCTATAGTAGAAGATTGTAACATTACAGCAATCCTTAAATCTTTAGCTTCTAACTATTTTAATTATTCGTAAGTCCTAAATTCAGCAAACTCCTTTGCCAGAAACACTTTTTCACCCACGGCCTCAAGCTGCACCCTGTGTGCTCACCCTGGAATACTCTTTTGTAAAAGTCCTTGAACAAATGTCAGTGATTAACTTTATGAATTATTCTTTGAGCACAGCTGCAGAAGGCTTTATGCCTTCACATGCTCCTCTCAAAAACAGTAAGTACCTTAATATTCTCTTCAGTCAACTCAGGCAAGGAAAGGAAAAAACAAGTCAGAATCACAAAGCCTGATTCCTTCATTCTGGGTCCGTGCCTACGGAACAAAGGGAGGGGGTGTAGGGCCATGCCTCCATTTTGTCAGTAATGCCTAACGCGGCTCCCGACAGGTAACTAGTGAGAACTTCCTGTATAGCACAGGGCTTCCCTGGTGGCCCAGTGGTGAAGAATCCTCTTGCCAGTGCAGGAGGCGTGGGATCAATCCCTGGCTGGGGAAGAGTCCCTAAGGAAGGAAAGGGCAACCCACTCCAGTGTCCTTGCCTGGGAAATCCCATGGACAGAGGAGCCTGGCGGGCGACAGTCCATGGGGCCGCAAGAGTTGGACACAACTTAGTGACGAAACAACAACTATATAGCACAGGGAAAAGAAAAAAGGCACCAAAATAAAGTATATCTGGGGCAACTTTCAGTATTTGTGCCCACACTAGGCTCACTTGTAATTTGGATTCTTTTTCATTTAGTTATGTCTTGTGGCTTTTGTTTTCTTCATATCACCATATTAATAGATTTCCAGGTTTCTACAGCATCTTCACAGCTGAAGTCTTACTGTGACCTCTGCTCTCTCCCCTTTTCTTCCTCCTGCCCTCCCTCTTTCTCTCCCCCTATCCATCCCACCCACCTCTCTTCCTTCCTTCCTTCCTTTCTTCCTTCCTTCCTTCTTTCTTTTCTCCTATATTAGTGAGTTGTTGCTACTGTCAGGCCCTGTTCTTTATGCTGGGGATACAATGGTGAATAAGAAAGTCTCTCTTGGAACTGATTTTCCAATGACACTTGATATAAAATAACATATAAAAACATAAGAGCATAACTTAATGCCAGAAAGAGGTAAGTGCATGAAAAACAAGATGGAAGACAATAGATGAGAGCTGGCATTTAAATCAGGTGGTCAGGAAGTAACCATGAAGAATGACTCAATGACATTTGAGAAGAAAAATGAATAATAAAGACTGATAAGCTATATACCAAGTTGGAGGGCTAGAGGGAAGGCAAGGGAGATTGGATGTCCTAGGCAGTAGGAGCAGCAAAAGCTCTGAATGGTGACAAACTTGGCGCATCTATGAAATAAGACAAGGTGGGAGAAGCCCAGAAAGCAAGGGAGAGAGGTCAGGGTTAGGGAGGAGAGGCAGTTAGGACTAATTTATGATCTCCTGTGACGGCCGGGGTTGGGACTGTAGACTGTTAGTGCAGTGAGGAAACACTGAAGCAGTGTCTGCTGGGTAGACAGTGGGTCACAGAGGAGCCATAGAAGCAGAGAGATGTACTGAAGGATGGTAGTGATACAACAGAGGTGGAGCAGTGCCGGGGCCCAGCCCCAGTGGATCCAGGGAAATTCGAAGCGTGGACAGCGTAGGCGAGGAGAACTTATTTATTTATTAATAGAGAAATATAAGATTAGATTAGGAAGAAATAATGTAGTAGGAAAATTAAGTGGATATAATAATATATATAATATAATATATTATATATATTATATAATACATAATATTCTATAATATAATAACTAGGTTTACGTGGAAAGCCAATAAAGTTCCAGACAAGGAGCCTGCACCATCTACGTCAGGCCACCGGCGTCCGTTTGAATATCGGAGAGTGCCCCGCCTTGGGCTCGCTCTCTTACAGATCTTAGAAGCCAGGACAAGTAAGTAGACTTGGTGAGCCTCCACGTCCCAGATGGGAATTTTCATTTAGTTATGTCTTGTGGCTTTTGTTTTCTTCATATCACCATATTAATAGATTTCCAGGTTTCTACAGCATCTTCACAGCTGAAGTCTTACTGTGACCTCTGCTCTCTCCCCTTTTCTTCCTCCTGCCCTCCCTCTTTCTCTCCCCCTATCCATCCCACCCACCTCTCTTCCTTCCTTCCTTCCTTTCTTCCTTCCTTCCTTCTTTCTTTTCTCCTATATTAGTGAGTTGTTGCTACTGTCAGGCCCTGTTCTTTATGCTGGGGGATACAATGGTGAATAAGAAAGTCTCTCTTGGAACTGATTTTCCAATGACACTTGATATAAAATAACATATAAAAACATAAGAGCATAACTTAATGCCAGAAAGAGGTAAGTGCATGAAAAACAAGATGGAAGACAATAGATGAGAGCTGGCATTTAAATCAGGTGGTCAGGAAGTAACCATGAAGAATGACTCAATGACATTTGAGAAGAAAAATGAATAATAAAGACTGATAAGCTATATACCAAGTTGGAGGGCTAGAGGGAAGGCAAGGGAGATTGGATGTCCTAGGCAGTAGGAGCAGCAAAAGCTCTGAATGGTGACAAACTTGGCGCATCTATGAAATAAGACAAGGTGGGAGAAGCCCAGAAAGCAAGGGAGAGAGGTCAGGGTTAGGGAGGAGAGGCAGTTAGGACTAATTTATGATCTCCTGTGACGGCCGGGGTTGGGACTGTAGACTGTTAGTGCAGTGAGGAAACACTGAAGCAGTGTCTGCTGGGTAGACAGTGGGTCACAGAGGAGCCATAGAAGCAGAGAGATGTACTGAAGGATGGTAGTGATACAACAGAGGTGGAGCAGTGCCGGGGCCCAGCCCCGGTGGATCCAGGGAAATTCGAAGCGTGGACAGCGTAGGCGAGGAGAACTTATTTATTTATTAATAGAGAAATATAAGATTAGATTAGGAAGAAATAATGTAGTAGGAAAATTAAGTGGATATAATAATATATATAATATAATATATTATATATATTATATAATACATAATATTCTATAATATAATAACTAGGTTTACGTGGAAAGCCAATAAAGTTCCAGACAAGGAGCCTGCACCATCTACGTCAGGCCACCGGCGTCCGTTTGAATATCGGAGAGTGCCCCGCCTTGGGCTCGCTCTCTTACAGATCTTAGAAGCCAGGACAAGTAAGTAGACTTGGTGAGCCTCCACGTCCCAGATGGGAATTTAGCCTGAAATTAGAGTAAAGAGGAGACATGGGGGAAACCAGTCCAGCGACTGGCTCCAGCCTCTATTGTCTACGAAGGCCTTTTATACCTTTTAGACTGTACATAGAGATCAATGGGTAATACAAAGTTATGCAGCGTTAGCAGCCCAGACTCTTATCAAAACCAGGCTTTTCTCTCTGCATACCTAGTTGTATATACAAGTATTAGGTAATTTACATCATCTTCTGGCCAAAAGCACCAATTAAAATTTTACAGCCTTTTTTCTGATAAGGGTTTGTTAACTAGAAGACTTATTTGTGTTGATCTTCCCAAAGTCTGGTGCCACTCTCAGAAAGCACTAAATAAAGTTACATTCTTACATAGAAAAGATACAGCAATTTATAACAAGTGAAAGGAGTGCAGTGATTTATAACAAAAGAAAAGTAATTAACTCAAAAGTCTAGTGTTGCTAACATCAAAACTACTATATATCTTTGTCCATATACCGTTTACATTGATTAACATCCTCCCAGGTGCCTAAAAGACAAAGAATATGGAGGCCTGGCAGCAATCCTTGAGTCAACAGTGAAATCCTGTCACCAATGTGATTTTTAGCTCTTTAGAAAAGGCTCTGTATCTTTAAGATGTTTTAAGCTTTGTGCCTCTCACGGTTGGGGGGCTGTAAGCAATTCACAAGCTGTAAGAGGTCTGGGGGGAACCTGTTAGGCAAGCTAGAGAGCTATCAGAGGGATTTAACTGAAACATCCCTTTCAAATGCAGAAGACTAAAGCCCTAATTTGACTTTTTCAAGAGGATATCAGAAGAGCAGAGTACAAAAGCCTGCAGACTTTTGGTTTTTGGGGTACATGCTCAGGAAATTCCAGGGGGAGCCCCTGAAGCTTGATCACGTCCTTGCGTTTTGTCAGGCTTCCTTCCTCATGACCTTGTCATGGGCAGGATTCCTCATGCTGGCTCCTGGCAGAACAGAATAAATGGATTCTGGTTAGATTGCCGAGACTGAGCTAACACAGTTTGCTTGTAATCTGGATATATATCTGCTGAGGAAGGAAGCATTGAGGATTCCCACGTTTTGGCTTCGGTAACTGGGTCCATGATGATGCCATTTACATCATTCCCTGATGAATTCTGCTAACATTTTTTTCTTCATAATTTTATTTTTATTTATTTTTATTTTTGCTAAACATTTAAGGAAGATATTGTATCAGTCTTCTACAATCTTTTCCAAGAGACAGAAGCAGATGGAGTGCTTCTCAAGTCATTCTAGCAGGGCATTTCCCTGATACCAAAACCAGACAAAGATAATACAAGAAAATAAGACTGCAGATCAGTATTTCTCATGAACAAAGATGCAAAAATTGTCAATAAAATATTAGTACCAACAATGTCTATGAAGAATTATAGAATTATACCTGGATTTAGTGGGATTTATCCCAGATATTCCTCCAGTATTCTTGCCTTGGAGAATTTCATGGACAGTGGAAACTGGTGGGCTATGGTCCATGGGATTGGAAAGAGTCGGGCACGACTAAGCACACAGCACATCCCAGATATTCAAGGCTGGATCAACATTCAAAAATCAATCACTGTACAGTCATCCCTTGGAATCCATCAGGTACTGGTCCTAGGACCTCCACTGGCACAAAAAGCCTTGGTTGCTCAAATCCCATAGTCAACCCTCTGTATCCACAGGTTCGCATCTGTGGAATCCATCAACCACACATGGTTGTATTAAGTTTTCAATCTGCCTCAAATGCAGAACCCACAGACTATCAAGGGCCAACTACATATTTATTGAAAAAAATCCACATACAAGTGGACCCAGGCAATTTGAACCCAGGTTGTTCAGGGGTCAACTGCAATCTATTACATCAATAGGCTAATGAAAAATCACATGATCACATCAACAGATATAGGAAACACATTTGACAAAACCCAACATCCATTTCTGATAAAAACTCTGAGACTGAAAATAGAGAGGAACTTCCTCAACTTGATACAGAATGTCTACAAAACTACATTCAACATCATTCTTAAGGGTGATAAAATAGAAGCTTTCTCATTAAGATCAGGAACAAGGCAAGGAAGTGCCATCTCACCATTCCTTTTCAACATCATACTGGAAGTCCTAGCTAATGCAGTAAGAGAAGAATGGGAAGGAAGAAGTGAAACTGTTTCCAAAGACCTCTTGGAACTGGTAAGTGATTGTAGCAAGGTTGCAGGCTACAAGGTTAATACACAAAAATCAAATGCTTTCCTAAACATTGGCAATGAACATGTGGAAAATGAAATATATATATCTAACAAAATATGTATAAATTCTGTATGAGAAAAACTAAAAAACTCTGATGAAAGAAGTCAAAGCAGAACTAAATAAATGGAAAGACACTCCATATTGTTGGGTGCTGTGCTGTGCTTAGTCACTCAGTCAGTCAGATTCTGTGTGACCCCATGGACTGTAGCCCGCCAGGCTCCTCTGTCCATGGGGATTCTCTAGGCAAGAACACTGGAGTGGGTTGCCATGCCCTCCTCCAGGGGATCTTCCCAACCCAGGGATCGAACCCAGGTCTCCTGCTTTGCTGGCAGATTCTTTACCATCTGAGCCACCAGGGAGGTCCAGTAGGAAGACTCCATATTATCAAGGTGTTGGTTCTTCCCAACATAATTCTACAAAGTCAGTGCATTTCCAATTAAAATCCCAGCAACTTATTTTGTGGATATGGACCAACTGACTCTAAAGTTTATATGGAGAAGCAAAAGCCCAGAAGAGCCAACACAATACTGAAGGAAAAGAACCAAGTCACAGGACTTGACACTAACTGATTTCAAGACATACTGTAAGGGAACACTAATCAAGACGGTGTGATACTGTTACCCAAGTGGGGTCTAGCTGCTCGTTGCTCAAAGTCATTAAAGAGTCCAGGGTGATGGAAAGGAAAGTTTGCATTATTTTGGATGCCAGCAATGCTCGGGGTTGGGGTGGGGGTCGGCGAGGGAGACAGAAGTGTATGTCTGTCAAAGGCCAACTCCCACTGCTGACAATCAGGGGATAAGAGCTTTTATAGACAAGGGGAGAGGGCTACACACAGAAACAACATCGTCAGCTCTGACAGTCATCCTCAGATCGGTCATCAGGGGTCTGACCAGCGTCATCTTGGTTAAATACAGTTAGTCTTCAGTTCCAGGGGCAGTTAGTTTCCATCGCTTTGAGGCCAGTTCTCGGAACTGTGGCAGCTTGAGTCATGGGTACTGTCCAGTCGTCGGTAGTTAACTTCTACCTGGTGGGCGTTTCAGTATCTATGAGACAACTCACAGGATATGGCTCAGGATATTATCTATAACCCTTGAGAAGGAACTAAAGGTATTTGACTGTGCTTAATGTGTACATTATCATTACTTGGTCTCACTTGACTTTTCCTTTGTTTCTCCACTTGCTCATTTCTCTGATTAAATTTAGTCTTTGGCTAACAGTTTTCCACAGACACAGCAGGGCAAGGACCATAGGTTCCTGCTCTGTTTCAATATTAGTGAAAGAATAGATACATAGAACCATACGAATATAGTCACCTGATCTTTGAAAAGGAGTAAAGGCAATACAATGGAGAAAAGACAGTCTTTTCAACAAATGGTACTGGAACAGCTAGATATCCACATGCAAAGAAATGAACTTAGATTCAGACATTATACCTTCATAAAATTTAACTCAAAATGGATCACAGAACTAAATGTAAAATGCAAAATTATAAAATTCCTGGAATATAACAATTTCCTAGGAGAAAAAGCTGGCTTAAAACTCAACATTCAAAAAACTAAGATCACAGCATCCTCTGGTGTCCCCTTCTCCTCCTGCCCCCAATCCCTCCCAGCATCAGAGTCTTTTCCAATGAGTCAACTCTTCGCATGAGGTGGCCAAAGTACTGGAGTTTCGGCTTTAGCCTCATTCCTTCCAAAGAAATCCCAGGGTTGATCTCCTTCAGAATGGACTGGTTGGATCTCCTTGCGGTCCAAGGGACTCTCAAGAGTCTTCTCAACACCACAGTTCAAAAGCATCAATTCTTTGGCACTCAGCTTTCTTCACAGTCAAACTCTCACATCCATACATGACCACTGGAAAAACCATAGCCTTGACTAGATGGACCTTTGTTGGCAAAGTAATGTCTCTGCTTAAGGCAATGGCAACCCGCTCCAGTACTCTTGCTTGGAAATTTTCATGGGCAGAGGAACCTGGTGGGCTGCAGTCCATGGGGTCGAGAAGAGTCAGACACGACTGAGCAACTTCACTTTCACTTTTCACTTTCATGCACTGGAGAAGGAAATGGTAACCCACTCCAGTGTTCTTGCCTGGAGAATCCCAGGGACAGGGGAGCCTGGTGGGCTGCCGTCTATGGGGTCGCACAGAGTCAGACACAACTGAAGTGACTTAGCAGCAGTAGGAGCAGGTTGGTTATAACTTTCCTTCCAAGGAGTAAGCGTCTTTTAATTTCATGGCTGCAATAACCATCAGCAGTGATTTTAGAGCCCCCCAAAATAAAGTCTGACACTGTTTCCCCATCTATTTCCCACAAAGTGATGGGACTAGATGCCACCAATTTCCATACATCCTTCCTCCATCTTCCCCTAATGTTACCATCTGTACCATAACTCCAGTACAATTATCAGAACCCACAAAATTAACATTGTTGCAATAGTACTAACTGAAGACCTAACAGTGAATGAACAGTGAAGGGACTCAGCCATACATATACATGTATCCATTCTCCCCTAAACCCCTGCCTCCCATCCAGGCTGGAACCTAACTTTGAGCAGAGTTCCATGTGCTATACAGTAGGTTTTTGTAGGTTATCTACTTTAAATATAGCAGTTGTACATGACCTTCCTCAAATCCTTAACTATCCCTACCCACACACACACCCTGCAACCATGAGTTTGTTTTCTAAATCTGTGAATATGTTTGTTTTGTAAGAAAGTTCATTTGTATCATTTCTTTTTAGGTTCCACATATAAAGTATGTCGTATGATATTTTCCCTTCTCTGTCTGGCTCACTTCACTCAGTATGACACTCCACACCTAATGTCTTTTTCTTATTTTAGGATCCTGTCCAGGACCCCACATTGCACATGGTTCTTCCTCCCTGTGCAGTCTTGTGTAGTCTGTAGAAGCTCCTTAGTCTTTCCTGACTTCTCACGATTGACTTTTTTGAAGAGTACTAGTTAGCTGTTTTGTCAAAGGCTCCTCAATTTGAGTTTGATGTTTTAGCATAAGTAGACTGAATATTACAGGTACGATGTGCACCCTCAGTGAATTATATCACAGGTTCCTGATGTTATGCGGCTTCTTACTGGTGATGCTGACATTTATCACCGAAGGTGATTTCTACTGAGCTTCTCACTGTAAAATTACTCCTTCGTTGTTAATAAGTATCTCATGGTAGACATTTTGAGAGTGTGCAAATGCTGTTTCTTTTCAAACTTCTGCCCGTATCACTCATTAAAGGAACTTGTCTGCACCAGCTACCAGTGTCTACCTAACGGTGATAGTTTCTTTAGTTCTTTTTAAAATTGAGTTTATTTATTGGCTGCACTGTTGGTCTCTGTTGCTTCGTGGGCTTTCCCTAGGTGTGCCGAGCAGGGGCCATGCTCCAGCCGTGGTGCTTGGGCCTCTTATTTAGGTGGGTTCTCTCCTCGAGGAGCTGGAGCTCAGTAGTTTTGGCACCTGGGCTGAGTTGCCCCCGGGCACGTGGAACCGTTCCAGGCCAGGACCAGGGATCGAACCCGTGTCCCCTGCATTGGCAGGTGGATTCTTAACCACTGGATCACCAGGGAAGTTCTATAGTTCTTTTTGTCTCCAGGCTTATGGTATCCAATCAAGATGCTGTTTCCCAGAGTTCATGTTAGTTCTTTTCTTCCCATCCTTTTTAGTGTGGCTAAGTTACTGCTTTACCATAGGGCCGTTGTTAGTACTTCTATTCCACTTGGGTTCTCTCCACCTCCTAGTTGGTCTGTTTATTTTGGGGGTATGTGATATACCACTGTGGTTCTAAGGGTTAGAGTCATACAAAACATACACTATCACTACCTCCTCACATCCGTCACTCCATCCACATTTACCTCCCCGCAACTTCTTCCATTCTCTTCACATCTGCTCCCTATAGGCAACCAGTCTCCTTAGATTCTGATTTAACTTTTCTGTATTTCTTTTACACAAACGGGCAAATGTAGTATGTTCTCTCGAATTCCTCTCTTTCTTAGGGCAGCATTCTGAAGATAAATCTGTTGTGCTTTGCGTTTTTCTTTTAGCAGTATGTTTTGGCAACTGTGCGGTGTATGTGTGTGTGTTAGTCGCTCAGTCGTGTCCGACTCTTTGAGATCCCACGGAGCTCGCCAGGCTCCTCTGTCCGTGGGGATTCTCCAGGCAAGAATATTGGAGTGGGTTGCCATGCCCTCCTCTAACGGATCTTCCCACCCCAGGGATGGAACCCAGGTTTCCTGCATAGCAGGCAGAGTCTTTACCAGCTGAGCTCCCAGGGTAGCCCATTTTGGCAACTATTTTATATCAATTCAGAGAGTTCTCATTTTTTAAATTGAAGTGTGTGATTTACTTCTTTTTGTCCGTGCTGGGTCTTCACTGCTGTGTCGGCTTTTCCCTGGTTGCGGCAACCGGGGGCTTTCCCCGTGGTGGCTCCTCTTGTTGCCGAGTGCCCTCTCCAGGGCGCTGGGGCCTCAGCAGTGCGTGTGGGCTCAGGAGCTGCGGTGCGCAGGGTCAGCTGCTCCATGGCATGCAGGATATTCCCGGATCAGGGACTGAACCCATGTCTCCTGTACTGGCAGGTGGATTCTTCACCACTGAGTCACTAGGGAAGCCTCATTTTTCAAAAATTTTATCCACACCACGATGTAGAATCTTAGTTCCCCAACCAAGGATTGAAACTGTGCCCCCTGGAAGTGCAGAGTCTTAGCCACTGGGCCGCCAGCAAGTCCCCTTCCTCATTTTTAGAAGTAGCTGCTGAGGATGCCATTGCACAGTATGCCACAAAGGTCGAGCACTTATGTGCTTAGTGACTCAGTCGTGTCCAGTTCTTTGCAACTCATGGACTGTAGCCCACCAGGCTCCTCTGTCCATGGAATTCTCCAGGCAAGAATATCCTGGAGTAGGTTGCCATTTCCTTCTCCAGGGGGTCTTCTCGACTCAGGGATCAAACCCAGGTCTCCTGTATTGCAGGCGGATTCTTTGCCATCTGAGTTATCAGGGAAGCCCATGAAGACTTAGGTGGTTTCCAATATTTTGCAAATTACACACAGTATGTGTATGTGTATTTTTCTATTGTCAGAGGTATACAAGGGATTGTCACAGATCATTCTCCTCTTCCAATCCTTCCTTTCTTTAGCAACTGGGAGCTGTGCTAATGTTACTGTCCATAAAATGTCTTCTTTCTTAGCTCTCCCTTTGAAATCTGTAATCTCTGAGAATAAGCATAGATTGTGATCAGGAGTACTTTCTGAGAAAGCCTTCACTCTTTGTCTCAGCCAAAAATTTGGGTGGTATCCCCAGCCTTATACTACAGTAGTGGTTCTCAACTTTGTCTGAACATTAAAATGCCTGGAGAAGGCAATGGCAACCCGCTCCAGTACTCTTGCCTGGAAAATCCCATGGACAGGGGAGCTTGGTAGGCTGCAGTCCGTGGGGTCACTAGGAGTCGGATACGACTGAGCAACTTCACTTTCACTTTTCACTTTCATGCATTAGAGAAGGAAATGGCAACCCACTCCAGTGTTCTTGCCTGGAGAATCCCAGGGATGGGGGAGCCTGGTGGGCTGCTGTCTCTGGGGTCGCACAGAGTTGGACATGACTGAAGTGACTTAGCAGCAGCAGTAGCAGCAGGTTTTTTGTTTTTTTTTTTTTTTTTTAATATAACATGCCTAGGAATTCTCTAGGTAGATTCTGTAATGAATGCAAGATCTCTGGAGTGGGACTCAGGCACCTATATTATTTTGAAGTGCACAAGAAATTCCAGTGTGTGGCTAAAGTTGAGAACCACTGGTTATATCCTTGAAATTTTACAATATTCTTCTGACCATCACTACATTCCCTGTGATTTCAGCCAGCTGCAGAATGATCAGGAGGTGCTCCACTCAGAGAATTCCCAATTTTTACCTGGAAAAGAGGTAAATATCTGCTGGCTTAATTTCAGGAGGATCTGTCAAAGCCTTTAATGAGGGCCTAGCTAAAAAAAAGTTATTTCTTACATACAATCTGAATGACTGGTACAAGTTGCTTCAGGGTGAGAAGGAAGAATATTAAATTTCCCTTTCTCTCCTTCAACACACAAATCTGGGTACCTTCCTTTGCAGTTGGTAGTATTAATAAGACTTTGTAGGGAATTTCTTGGCAGTCTAGTGGTTGGGACTTTGCACTTAGACCGCAGGGGTGCAAAAGTGTGATTCCTGGTCAGGGAATTAGGATTTTGCATGCTATACAACTTGTCTGGGGAAAAAAAAAAGATTTTGTAAAGCAAAAGTCTATCAATAACACTTTTTCATCAAATCAAAGATACTACAAGTATAATACACCTGATTATCCTATCTTAGTTATTCTTAGTGTTAAGAAACAAATCCACTGCTAAATAATTATTAAAGTGAAAGTGAAGTTGCTCGGTCGTGTCCAACTCTTTGCGACCCCATGGACAGAAGAGCCTGGTGCAGGCTACTGTCCATGGGATTTTCTAGGCAAGAGTACTGGAGTGGGTTGCCATTTCCTTCTCCAGGGAATCTTCCCAACCCAGGGATCGAACCCAGGTCTCCCGCATTGTAGACAGACGCTTTACCATCTGAGCCACCAGGGATGAGATACAACCAAATGTAAGAAATATCTCTATTTCAGAGAGATTTAAATGTGGGAAAGTATACACATTAGAATTCGTAAAATACAGATCTTTAGCTTAGACTTCTCTGACCTTCATGCCTATAGGGTCATTTGAATTTCTCACAGGCGCCTCAAGCCTAACGTGGGGCATTGGTGTACCTACGTTACCAATGCTATTCCTTTCCCTACTTTCTCTATTTTGGCAAAGCGGACCACCAAATTAGAAACAGGTCAGTCATACTGATCTCCGCAAGGCCGCGGCGAGTGGGGGCGTGAAGCTAGCTCAGGAATGCGAGCCACCAGTGCCAAATGCATTTATTATGGAGGCCGAAACTGTAAGGCACATATGCAGGTGCAAATTAGTCATTAGAAACTAGCACAGGAGGGACAGCACGCAGAGAGACGTTTACACGTGGTGGCCCAAGGACGAAGGAGCAGATGAGCCCGAGGAGGGGCTTGCAGTGCAGGAACAGAAAAACCAGACCCTTCTCTCTTTCCCTCCCTCATGCTGACTATTGGCGGATTTCAGGTCCTCCTGAGCAGTATAACCTGTCTCCCCCCAACCCCATAGGGAGGAGGTATCTGCCCTACTTGACCCCCACCCAGTATAAGAGCCTCATCCAATCAGCAAATGCCCCGCAAGACCCATCCCACTCCCTGTACCTCAGCTGTAAAAGTGGACTAAGGACCCTGCTCAACGTCGGCTCTCCCAGGAGCTGGCCCGCTGTCCTAACAGCGTCTCCCACTCTAATAAACTTTATTTCCCTCTCCTTCTGTCTCATGTCTGGAAATTCTTTACCTACCCAGGCAAAGAGGCACACCCAGGGAGAAAGGGTGTGGGCGTCTTCCCTGGAGAGGAGGGTGTGGCGTGTCCGCTGGTGAGGAGGGGCACGGTAGTGGCGGCGCTAACAGGGCAGTTCGGTCGGGTCTTTGTCTTTCTTCTGGACAATCACCTGGTTTCTCTTCCCACCCCTGACCCACCCAGGACCCTCCCCTGGGTACACACGCACCACTCAGCTAATGTGGGTCTCCAAGTGCAGGCTTCTGAGAGGAGCAAGGTTCACTATGGCCTTTGGACCCACAAGGAGCCTTTCTGCAAAAGTATAGTGTCTCCTTTGTCCAAAAAGAGCGGGGAGTGGAGATCCCTTAATTCTTTACTCTAACAGGGTTTCGCCCCTCTGGGTCCTTGCCATGACTATTACCTTAAGGTGTTTACAAGAGACAAACACTGGCTATTTACCCTGTTTCTGTTGTTACTTCCATTTCAGAAGGCAAACAGGAAGCTGACTGTAAATGCCTTAACTGGAGACCACCTATCTTTCATTTCAAGAAATGCTAACAGTTTTAAGTATCCAGCCTGGAGCCCACTTCTTCATGCCCCATGAAACGTAAGCAGGAGGCCAGTTGTAAATGCCTAACCTGGAGCCCATCTATCTCCTACAGCAACACCAGCCTGCTGCTGCTAAGTCGCTTCAGTCGTGTCCGACTCTGTGCGACCCCATAGACAGCAACCCACCAGGCTCCCCCGTCCCTGGGATTCTCCAGGCAAGAACACTGGAGTGGTGTGCCATGGCCTTCTCCAATACACTGGTGTTACTCAGTAATAAAAAGGAAAGAAGTACTACAGAAGGTTAATTAATGGCTGGCAGGTTTCTGTTAATGGGTGTGGGATTTCTTTTGGGGGTGATGAAAATATCCTAAAATTAAATATGGTCATGGCTGTACAAATTCTGCCAGTACACTAAAAACTACTGAATCCTATACTTAAAATGAAAGTATTTTATGGGATATAATTTATATCAATAAAGCTCTTAAAAAGAAAAGAAAAAAGTAACTAAGTAGTCAGCGACTGGATAGAACTATCTTTGTATGCCAACTTAAGACACACGGAATTTCTTCTGCATTAAAATGAGCCCCCCTTGCCTGCCCCTTTGGAACTGAATCTGTAGAATGGAGCTAAAATTACTGAAACACAAAGTTTTTCAAACACATGCTCATTAATCTTCAGGATCAAATTCCAGTTATTAACAAGCAGATTATATATGCATTTGGAATAAACTGGCAGCTGACTTACCTGGAAAGTGGGGAATCCATCATATGAATAAAATCCAAATACTTCAGTAGAAAAGGCGAAAAAACTATGATTAACTACTAACTCACTGATAAATGTTCCTTTTAATTGCAAGGACAACTGCCCCAGCTGCCAAGCATGTAACATTTGGAACAAATTTTGAAGAACACAATTAAATAACAATGATAGTAGCAAAGATTTTTATGGAAATATGAGATCTAATGTAGGTAACAAATTCCAGAAGGATAGTCACAAGGAGAAATTTCAGTTCTCTGTGAAGCTGACTCAGAGAACCTCTGGGCTCTCCCGATTCCACCTTGATATTCTAAAAAGTTCCCAGAGTTAGTTTTCACTGGTAATCCCATCTTTTCTCCATCAGCGTCAGTTACTCGCATTTCAAACTACCCACGCATTTAAAAATATTTCATAAAACACTAGTGAATTGAAAAAGTAGGTCAACACTTCCATTTGGTATACCTTGCCCAGAAATATAGATTCTGCCTATCCCAATTCAGAAACCTCAATTCAGGGCACCACAACCCCTCTCAATACAACTGTAGCTACACAGAACACACACTCTCCTGCTTTGTGTCATCGAATTTCCAAAAGGACAAGAAGTAGAAATATAAATACACTTCAAGACTCGACGACAGGGTAGGAGTTGAGAGGGAGCTTCAGGAGCTGGGGGACATACGTATACCTCTGGCTGTTTCATACTGACATATGGCAGAAACCAATACAATACTGGAAAGCAATTATCCTCCAATTAAAAATAGATTTAATAAAAAAAAAAGACGCAGTGACAAACTTAGCATTACCACACACCGGAAACAACACTCTCCCTCCCCTCAATAAAACAAGCAAACAAAAAAAGGTGAAGGGGGGTGAGGAGGTTTGAAAGAAATTAGTAAATGCTACTGTATGTCAGTACCTACTGCAGGAAAAGATAAATGTTGAGAATATAATTGTATAATTATTCACCAGCCCTCTTCTGCATTAAAATGAGCCCCCCTTGCCTGCCCCTTTGGAACTGAATCTGTAGAATGGAGCTAAAATTACTGAAACACAAAGTTTTTCAAACACATGCTCATTAATCTTCAGGATCAAATTCCAGTTATTAACAAGCAGATTATATATGCATTTGGAATAAACTGGCAGCTGACTTACCTGGAAAGTGGGGAATCCATCATATGAATAAAATCCAAATACTTCAGTAGAAAAGGCGAAAAAACTATGATTAACTACTAACTCACTGATAAATGTTCCTTTTAATTGCAAGGACAACTGCCCCAGCTGCCAAGCATGTAACATTTGGAACAAATTTTGAAGAACACAATTAAATAACAATGATAGTAGCAAAGATTTTTATGGAAATATGAGATCTAATGTAGGTAACAAATTCCAGAAGGATAGTCACAAGGAGAAATTTCAGTTCTCTGTGAAGCTGACTCAGAGAACCTCTGGGCTCTCCCGATTCCACCTTGATATTCTAAAAAGTTCCCAGAGTTAGTTTTCACTGGTAATCCCATCTTTTCTCCATCAGCGTCAGTTACTCGCATTTCAAACTACCCACGCATTTAAAAATATTTCATAAAACACTAGTGAATTGAAAAAGTAGGTCAACACTTCCATTTGGTATACCTTGCCCAGAAATATAGATTCTGCCTATCCCAATTCAGAAACCTCAATTCAGGGCACCACAACCCCTCTCAATACAACTGTAGCTACACAGAACACACACTCTCCTGCTTTGTGTCATCGAATTTCCAAAAGGACAAGAAGTAGAAATATAAATACACTTCAAGACTCGACGACAGGGTAGGAGTTGAGAGGGAGCTTCAGGAGCTGGGGGACATACGTATACCTCTGGCTGTTTCATACTGACATATGGCAGAAACCAATACAATACTGGAAAGCAATTATCCTCCAATTAAAAATAGATTTAATAAAAAAAAAAGACACAGTGACAAACTTAGCATTACCACACACCGGAAACAACACTCTCCCTCCCCTCAATAAAACAAGCAAACAAAAAAAGGTGAAGGGGGGTGAGGAGGTTTGAAAGAAATTAGTAAATGCTACTGTATGTCAGTACCTACTGCAGGAAAAGATAAATGTTGAGAATATAATTGTATAATTATTCACCAGCCCACCACCCTGGGAAAAACCACTCTTAACACTACCCAGGACTGAGTGTACATATTTTTTAAAACCATAGTTGAGATCCCACTGTACATAAATTCTGTACTTTTGGGGCCTTTTTTTTTTTGCTTAATAATAAGCATTTTCTTTTGAAGGAATTAGGTTAAAATTTTAAGTCTCCTTTGTTCTAAAACCCCAGAGGCAGGCCATACCTCATGGAAAATAGCCTTCCCCTTATCTGGTGACTCATGGCCTCCTGATCCTTGAAAAAGCCCCTCTATAGTGGTGAGTTTTTCTATTAATCCTTAACTGATGACTTATAACCTAGTTTCCTGGCCCTTACAAGAGGAGCCCCCCAGCCCCCCCGCGATGTATTTTCTGTTAGACTTCCGGGTAGCTGTTTTTCTGAGGACTGGCCAACCGCAGTGGGGTGGTCAGCCAGCCGTTTCGACCTGATAGCCTGCAGACCTATCCCCTTAAAGGTTAAGCCTTGCCCACCAATCAAACGTCCTCACCCCACCTGTACCTGCCTATGGCCCCCTATCACATTGTTCCCAGTATCCTAACCCTACTCCCACCTGTTTGTGATTTTTCTGTATAAAAATCCCTTGCGACCAGTGTTCTGGGTTCGCTCCTCTTGAAGGAGTTCGAACCCCGGCGCGCCGGTTCAATAAATCCTCTTGCGGTTTTGCATCGAATTCGAGTCTTGGTGATCTGTGAGACGACGGTTCTGGTGATTAGGCCTTCTCCGGGTCTAACACTTTCTTATTAAAGATATTTTAAATCATAATTTTAAAATATGTATATAATATTCCTTCAGGAACTCTATTTTTTACCGATCATTCAGGTTCTGTTTTTAATATTTTCAAAACACAGCTGTATGCCTGCACTGAATATCTTTGCCCATGTATTTTTGTTACCAATTCTGATAAATTTCTTAGGACAGATCCTAGAAATGTAAATATAGGGTGAAAGGGCTGAACAGAACAATGATTGTTGATGTGTTCTCAACATCTGCATTCTTTTAAGAACAGCAGGGATTATAAGTCACTGTGATGATTCCATTTGGATCCCCACTGAAAACTCTTAAATTACATAATTATATAATTACAGCACTGTAGGTAACTGATGGATCAGACCACTTGGC
Organism: Madoqua kirkii; assembly: GCA_006408675.1. Classification (NCBI taxonomy): domain Eukaryota; kingdom Metazoa; phylum Chordata; class Mammalia; order Artiodactyla; family Bovidae; genus Madoqua; species Madoqua kirkii. The sequence goes on along the minus strand of SJYC01033908.1, from coordinate 11,858 downwards.
AAAACCTTCACTGGCTGTTCTGGCTGGTACCTCGCTCTTGAATGCATTGCCTTCTCTTTCCTCCACTGTGACTCTGAGTTTAAGTCTTCCTCATTTCTACAAAATTACTACAATAATCTCCTGACTACTCTCCACCCCTCTAATCAATCCCTACTCCACACTGTCCTTATTTTCTTTCTTAAACATCAATCTGATCAGATTATTCCTTTCCTAAAAATCTACAAAATGAATACTCCATCCAAAAAATAGGTGAAGGGTATGCACAGGTCACCTCACAGAAGAGGAAAATACACATTTGTACATGTGAAAAACTGATGATCATCCTCATTAATAAATGTAACCATGACATTTTTTTTCACCTATCCCCAATTGGCAGTTTCAGAGGACAGATTAATAACAAATGATTACAAGGGTGTGCAGAAATACTCCTACAATCATTGTTTACTATTGTAAAATATTTTGGATGACATTTTGGCAATGTTTTGGATATATGAAGGAATGCAATCTGCCTGTTAAAAACCAAAATGCAACCCACTAAATTTGAAGATCTAGTTGGATTACTAAAGTAGATGGGTAACATCCCATCTAGTAAACAGAAGGGCACCCTGGAAGATGGTACAGAACAGAAAGAAAGGGGAAGTCGCTCAGTCGTGTCCTTCTCTTTGCAACCCCACGGACTGTAGCCCATCAGGCTCCTCCACCAATGGGATTTTCCAGACAAGAGTACTGGAGTGGGTTGCCATTTCAGAAGCTTCTTACAGGAAGAAGGGTGGGGTAAGGGAGCTATTAGCAGAAGAAAAGAAAGGATTATTTTTAGGCCAAGAAACTCTCTTTCAGGGAGGAAGTGGCAGGGGGGTTTTATCATGCAGATTGCTCCTTCAGGGGAGTTTGGGGTGGAGACCCGAGTGGAGAGGGCCCAGGAGAGAATAACCTCGTTGGTGCTAACCGGAAGACTTCAGATAAGCCGACTTTCTAGGGAAGGCTGAGACTGCACTTAGGTCAGGTGTTAGATCTAGATTTGGTTATCTGCGGCTCTAGTGATGCCGTTTAGGGCTCATGGTTTTTTCTTTAACATGTCTAATTTCTCGGCCTCAATTACTGCACTGGGTCAAATGGGACCACTAGCTACCTGAACGGTCTCAAGGAAGTGAGATAATTTGGGGGAAAGGAGTAATAGTTAACATTTAGTAAGCATTTGCTGTTCTAAGTATTTCATATGTGTTCGTTTAATCTTCACAATAACCCTGTAAGCACCACCCCCCCATTTTACATATAACAAGACTGATGCAGAGGAAAACAGTAATGCCCAAAGGGTAAAGTTAGTCCTAAGAGTGAAGCTGGGATGACTGGTGTTAAATCTAGCTTCAGTCCTTTTTTTTTTTTTTTTGCTGCCAATTTATGCCCATCTTTGCTTTTTTTTTTTAACCCATCTTTGTTTTTTTTTTTTTTTTAAATGATCGCCCATAGCATCCACAGTCAAAGTTCGTTTATATAGAATTGGCCCGTTCGCTAGTTACATCGATCGTTCTTCTGTCGTTGCTTCGGGTATCTCATCACAGCCTTGGCTGGTTGAGCTCCAGGGAACGCAGTCACCTCTCATGCCCACTCACTTTCGGCGTCCTGGAGAACGCGGGGTACACTGTAGATCCTTGGATAAATGCCACTGGACGTTTCTGTGGGATCGACGACATACCTTTACAAACGTAAAATAACTTTCCCAGACTGAGACAGGTACGCGACAAGCAGCGCGCGCACGGACTGCGTGCCACCCCGACTGCCGTGAGACCCACAGCAAGCTCTGGGACCGACCTGTCCCGTGGGCTCCTTTACTTCAGCGGCGCCCAGCCGGAACCTTTCAGCCGCGACCGAGGCACCCCGCCGGGACGGCGCGCAGAGCACACAGCAAGGGCGAGTGAGTCGTCTAAGTCAGTGCCCGAACCCTCTAAATCACTTACCTCGAGCCTCGGGGGGACAGCCCCAAACTCTGGCACGTGGAAAAAACTGAGTGACGACAGCATTTTCGTTCCTTAAAAAAATACCACAGTAACTGTTTCCTAGGGCGGCCCGTCTTCTTTTTGGTTAGGCATGTTCGTGGACAGCCCGCCGGAAACGAAGGCGGAAGCGAGGGCAAGCGGCGGAAGCCGCGGGGTCCTCTGAGGCAGGGAGTCTCCGGGGCCTGCGCCGGCGCTCTGCGGCGCCCCCCACTCGGACGCGGGCTTCGCGGGCGGGCGCGGGCGCGGGCGCGGGTGTCGTTGCTGAGCCGAGGCCGGGAGGCCGGAGTCCTCAGGCATGAACCTCGAGTTGCTGGGTGAGGAGGGCTGTGGCTGGGTCCTGGGGAAGCTTCGGTCCTGGAAAGGAGGGGCCCAGGCGGAGGGGATGCCGCCTGCAGCCTCAGGGACCCGGCTCTGGACGGATCTGTGGGCGCCTCGGTCTGGACCGGCGACTGGAGCGGGACGCCGGGCTTCTGCCCGAGCGGAGTGCGTCGCTTTCCTCGAGCGCGCTTTGCAGTTTAGTGGTGGAACGACAGGGACAGCTAGTTTGCGAGTTACTTTCGAATACAGGGATCCCAGGTGCTGCAGGAACCGTACATTGGGGCGGGAACCTAGGAAGGGAAGTGAGGCTCTGAGCACTTGCCTGGGTTTGGTGAAACATGGGCTCTTAAGGAGGGGAACCTGTGTGTATTTTAGTAGCAGTGCCTCATTGAGTAAATGAAAAACTCTCAGAGGCTGCTGACCTGAAGGCGCTAAGCAAGTAAGTGGCACAGCCGGCACTGAAGTCCAGCTGTCTTGACTTTCTGTTTATGTTGCTTACCAGGGACGGTGTGTAAAACACTGAGCAGTGAGCTGGAAGGCCGTTTTCTTTTGTCACTCTCTCTGATTCATTTCTTCCCTCAATCTGTTTATAAACTGTAGGTCTTTCTGGGTTTTCATCAGGTAACGTTTAGCATCATAGCCTAGGGATGTCAGGTTTTCAAGAACTTCTAAGTGACTTGCTATGTTTGTTTCTGTTTTTAAAAAAATTAAATTCAGAAGATACACTGACATTCCTAAGAACTGTAGAACTTTTAAGGAATGGTTTTTGCTTTTAAGGGCTTCCCTGGTGGCTGAGTGGTAAAGAATCCACCTGCAATGCAGAAGACTCAGGTTCAATCCCGGGGTAGGGAAGATCCCCTGGAGAAGGCAGCAACAACTCACTTCAGTATTCTTGCCTGGGAAATGCCAATCCATGGGATCATGAAAGAGTCAGACACGACTAGCCACTAAACAACTGCAGCAAAGGGCTAAGAACATCTAAAAGAGGGGAGGGAATATCTTTGGAGCAGAGCAAGAAAGGTAATCCAGAAAGAAAAACAAGACCTCTGGAGGATTTGGAGTTTTGAGTGGATATTTAAGACTGGCAAAGTGTTGAAAATATTGGGAGGAATGCTTCTTAGGAATATGTTTGAGCTAAGGTGTCAGTGAAATGAATCCTAAAGATATTTTCCTGCTTGGCCAGGTTGTGGGTACTGTGAATAACGTGAGAAGGTGAAGAGACAGGGCTGTTGCTGTCTGGTCTTTGGAGGCCCTTGAGTGCCCAGCTGAGAAGTGTTGCTTTTTAAGGAAAGTAGAGCAGATGCATTAAAAGGTTTTGACCTGCTAAGTAACTCAGACCTCTATGACTTTTTTTTAAAAAGGATTTATCTGGCAACAGTATGGGGTGGAAGTCTTGGAAGGTGTGAAACCAGCTTGGATGGCCAGAGTAGATGAGGGATACAGAAGATCTGAACTAGAAAATGGGAAGAAAAGACAGAGAGACTGTAGAGCTGACAGTTTGAAAATTGATTGCATATCATGGTGGTGATGATGGTGCTGCTGCTGCTGCTGCTGGTGGTGAGAAAGAGTGAAGTGAAAAATGGGAATTGATAGTGGTGCTATTCATGAACATTTAAGAACATCTGGAAAAGACAGTTAACATTGGGTATGTCAAGTGTTGACCTGGAATTTAGGAGAGAGGTTTGTATTTATGAGATTTATAATACTCCTCAGTTCAATTCAGTCGCTCAGCCATGTCCAACTCTTTGCGACCCCATGAATTGCAGCACGCCAGGCCTCCCTGTCCATCACCAACTCCTGGAGTTCACCCAAACTCATGTCCATCGAGTCGGTGATGCCATCCAGCCATCTTATCCTCTGTCGTCCCCTTCTCCTCCTGCCCCCAATCCCCCCCCAGCATCAGTCTTTTCCAGTGAGTCAACTCTTCGCATGAGGTGGCCAAAGTATTGGAGTTTCAGCTTTAGCATCAGTCCTTCCAAAGAACACCCAGGGCTGATCTCCTTCAGAATGGACTGGTTGGATCTCCTTGCAGTCCAAGGGACTCTCAAGAGCCTTCTCCAACACCACAGTTCAAAAGCATCAATTCTTTGGCGCTCAGCTTTCTTTGTAGTCCAACTCTCACATCCATACATGACCACAGGAAAAACCATAGCCTTGACTAGATGGACCTTAGTTGGCAAAGTAATGTCTCTTTTTAAATATACTGTCTAGGTTGGTCATAACTTTCCTTCCAAGGAGTAAGCGTCTTTTAATTTCATGGCTGCAATCACCATCTGCAGTGATTTTGGAGCCCCCCAAAATAAAGTCTGACACTGTTTCCCCATCTGTTTCCCACGAAGTGATGGGACCAGATGCCATGATCTTTGTTTTCTGAATGTTGAGCTATTTAAGCCAGCATTTTTACTCTCCTCCACTTTCATCAAGAGGCTTTTTAGTTCCTCTTCACTTTCTGCCATAAGGGTGGTGTTAGTACTCCTACAGGTAAGCTAATCAAAACCTTGTGAGAAGATGATAAGACCCAGGGAGAAAGTGGGAGGGGAAGAAAAGGAAACTGCAGAGGACAGATTCTTGGATGGTAATCAGTATCTCAAGGGTAAGAGGAGAAATAAATGATAATATATCAGCTAACAGTTACATACATACTGCTTACTGTGAGCTTGGACTCATTTCAAGTGCTTTTCATATATGTATTCATTAGAGGTAAAAGAATATGGGTTAGTGTGGCATCTTCCACAGAAGCAATTGTGGAGCAATTGAGGCTCAGAGCTGAGAAAAGGCTTCTCACTTTTGGGGCAACTTGGGACTCCTTAGCAACTTGAACAGAAACTAATTACAATTTAGGAAGATGTGGGAGATGGACTGGAGGCACAGTTGATTCTTGTTTTTAAAAACTTGGGGATGGAGGAGAAGTAATAGGCGCATACCTTGAAAGAGAGCAGAGTCATAGGATGGAGTTTTCATGTATGATACAGAAGTTTCATGCAGGTAAAATTTAGCAAGGAATGTTAGCATTGGAAAGTGAGTTTAAAAGACTGGTCTCAAAAGATATTATTCTCTATGGGAATGACTGAATTTTTTACAGTGAGAAAGTTAATTATTACAGATAAAAAGGAGAAAGGAACAGAAGTGATGTGATTGTGGGAGTGTAGTAAAGCATGTCTGGCCAGATAAAGGAATGATAGTGTGTTCTTAATATGGACTCTCAAATACTTTTACCTCTGCAACCACTTTCTTTCTTTAAACAGAATTTATTTATTGGGTTCTGCTGGGTCTTAGTGGCAGCGTGTGGGATCTAGTTTCCTGGCCAGGGTTCAAACCCAGCCCCCCTGCATTGGGCGCACTGAGTCTTAACCACTGAGGCTTTACAGTGTATTAGGCAGTATGCGCTGGAGATAAAATTTAAGTAAGAGTTTTTCAAGCTTAAGTCAACTCAAAGTAACAAACAGTAAGAAATATATTTTGTCATAACCCATGATATATACATGTAACTTGGTTTCTCAGAATGATACAGATTGTAGTTTTCCTCAGTGCCCTCTGGTATCTTCTGTTCTAATCTATTAAAGAACTTGTGTGGCTCACTGAATAATTTATCCTTTTGTGGTGGATTGGGTCCTAATGGTTGATGAACCCTGAAATAAGATACAGTTTTTTGCCCTGGATAGATACGTAGACCTAGGAGGAGAGGACTTCCTTGTAGCTCAAACGGTATAGAATCAGCCTGTGATGCAGGAGACCAGGGTTCAGTCCCTGGGTTAGGGAGAGTCTGTGGAGAAGGGAATGGCAATCCACTTCAGTATTCTTGCCTGGAGGTCAATGGACAGAGAAGCCTGGTGGGCTACAGGCCATAGGAACGCAAACAGCTGGACATGACTGAGTGACAAAGGCGCACACAGGAGGAGAGGGATGTAAACAAATGGCTGTATGATAAGGAACCACAATAAATGGTGGAATCCACTATGGGAATCCAGCCAGAAGAGCAGTTAATTCTGCATTGTTGGGGCGGCAGTAGAATTTTGGGATGATTTTATAGCAGAAGCCCTATTTAAATCACAGTAAAGATGGACTAGGATTTTTCCAAAGGGAAAAGATGATGAAGGTGGTGACTGGTGCAGAGAACATTAGGGGCAAGCTTGAGGCATGGACACGTGGTGAACACTCACGTGCTGGTACCTTACAGCTGGTGCTTAGGGTGGATTATGCAAGATTCTGCCCAGGTGTTAATGGGGAGTTAGTCACAGATAAAATGGTAAATACTGGTAGGGGCCAGATTATTGCCTTCTAAAACTATGCTTAGGATTTTAGTATATTGTTTGTTTTAGCAGGGGAGATTTTTGAGCAGGTAAGAGATGTGGTGAGATTTGGGGCTTAGAAAATAGGCTGCTTGTAGCAGCTTTGTTAAGGATTGATAGTGGAGACCAGACTGGAGCCAGGGAAATGTAGTAATTATAGCAGCTGTGGCATCAGATGAGGTTGCAGTAAGATCAGTTATTTAGCCACCTGCAAGTTGCATTTCTCTAAAAAGAAATGGTGCTGATTCTTGTCATCACCTGTTAGATTGAGGAAGTGGAATGGAAACTGCTCTGGATCTAACTGTTAGAGTAGGAAAGAATTAGTTGGCAAGTTCAAAATACTTCAGTGGGAGAAACATGAAATTTTAGAGTTGCTGCTACCAAGTTTTCTAAAGAGGAACATGTTCAGCAGTTTAGGGAGGAGGTATTATTCCATGTCATCAGACTGGGAAGGAAGTCTCTAAAGACCTTGAAAGCAAAAAGGCAGTTTGGAGAAAGGATTGTAACTAGAAAAAAAAAGAGGAGGCCCCTGCGGGAACTGGTGAGCTCACACTGAAAGCGGTCTGAACTCAAATTCTCAAAAAGAGAGGTGTGTGTTGCTGAACGTGAGCGCATGAGGGTGACACGAGCTTTATCTTTAAATTATTGGCAAATAGTTGCTTGGCACCAGCTCTTAAGAATCATGCCAGGAGGGACTTCCTTGGTGACCCAGTGGTTAAGACTTCACCTTCCAGTGCAGAGGTTACAGGTTCAGTCCCTGGTCAGGGAGCTGAAATTCCACAGGCCTCTGACCCGAAAAACCAAACAGAAACAATGGTCCACATCAAAAAGAGAATTGTAGATGATAATTTAAAAAGTTTCAGGAAAGCTAATGTGATCAAAGGCCAATGCTGTAAAAATGAGGCAGCTTCATTATGTGGAGTGTGAAGGCAAGGAGGATGGGGGGCAGCAGGGCAATAAAGCGATCACTGGGCACTGCAAAGGAAAGTCCTTCATAGGGAGAGATTTAGGGAGGTCACTTAGCTCACTTCTCTTGGTTGAATTATATTCCTTGGGCTTGAAGGAACTTGCATGTGAAGTAATGTTGAGGATCTTTGTGTCTTGGGGAGAGAAAAGACATGCAGACAAAGGAGACGGGCACAATTTTGACTTTGTAATAAAGGACAGGTGAATTTTGTAAATCATCGACTAGTAACCTTGAGGTCAAATTTGGGCAAGTTTATAGATTATAGTCCACTGACAGTTAAATACGGTTTCCTGGCCAGGTTCCAGTTTTGCCAGTTTTAATCTAACTGTGAAATGGATTGTGATAGTACTCACTTAGTAGTAAATGGAGAGGATTGAATGAGACAGCATACAGAAAGTCGTAGTACAGGGTTTGACACACAAGCGTTTAGTAATGGCAGCTGCTAATGATAAATGCAGGTTTGAGCACTTGAAAGAAATGGTAAGCCAGCTTGAGTTCAGGTCTAGAAACTCATTAAATTTCTTTATGCTTTTCAAATTAACATATACTGTAAATATTTATCACTGCAGTGCAAACAATGCAGGTGTTGTTTAGTTGCTAAATCATGTCTGCCTCTGTGACCCCATGGACTGTAGCCCACCAGGCTCCTCTGTCCATAGACTTCTGTAGGCCAGAACACTGGAAGGCGTTGCCATTTCCTTCTCTGGGGGATCTTCCCAACCCAGGGATCAAACACACATCTCCTGCATTTGCAGGCAGACTCTTTAACACTGACCCACCTGGGAAGCCTGTCCCTACACAATAGGAGATGACAGAGCTAATGATTTTTAATGCACTCGTGTTAGATACACACTCCTGGTACAGAATTTTAACTATAAGTGCTTATTTGTTTATGTCTTTATTTGCCATGGCATGCGGGATCTTCATTCCCGACCAGGGATTGAGCTTATGTCCTCTGCGTGAAGTGTGGAGTCCTAACTGCTGAGCCACCAGAGAATTCACTATAAATGCTTATTGTTTTCTAAAGTGATCTTTTTTCCCCCTGCCTCCTCCTTCCTTTGTTGATAATCCCATGTATCTCCTTCCATATTTTTCTTTCTGCCTATTCGTGTGTGTGTATACACAAGTAAACAGAAAAATGAGATTGGATTATATATACTTTGTGTCTTTTTTCCCTTCAGTAGTTTCAGAAGTTTTCAAGAGAATTAGGGTAATTTATCCATATTTGCCTGGGAAGTCCCATGGACTGAGGAGCCTGGCGGGTCACAAAAGAGTTGGACATAACTTATTGATGCCCCGACAATGTCCATCTGAATACAGCAGTTTATTCATTCCACTGATAACAATAGATGTTTACCTTGTTTCCAGTTGACGGGCAGGAGTTGGTTTTTTTTTTGCAATCAAAAGCAATACTTTAAAAACCCTTGTCCTTACGTACCATTGTTGTATTTGGGTTTCCAGTTGTAGAATTATTGAGATGAGGAATATTTCTGCTTTTAATAGATGCTGTCAGATTCCTTTTCCAAACTGCTGTAACAATTCCCATTTTTATAACAGTGACTGAAAGTATTCCTTTATTCACATTCCACCCCCAGCAAGTGCCTCTAAATTTTACCGTCTGATGGATGAAAGTGGCACCTCATTTTTCACTTGATTTACATTTCTCTGACTTTGATGTTTCCCTTTGTTTGGAGACCCTCTTATTTTTTCTTGTTTATTCATATTCTTTAGCCTTTCTTTTTGGTTGTTTTTCCTTACTGTTGTATAGACTTGCTTTATAGTATAGATACCAACTCTCGTCCGTCATCTACATTGCCAATTTTTGTAAATCTTTTGTTTATGGAAACTTGTGCCATGCAAAATGTTCCAGTTTTTATATAATCAGATGTATTTCTGTCTTTCTTTTGGTTTTCTAATTTTGTTAAGGTCTTCCCCACCCTATATTATACATGGAATCTCTCAAATTTTTCTAAGATTTCTGATTTTAAAAATCACTAGTTTACCTGAAATTTATTTTTATATGTGATATGAGAGAGGAATCGGAGCTGTTTTTTCTCTCAGATGGATAGTTAGTTGTCCATCCATATAAAATAAATTCTCCACTAAATTGAAATGTCATTTTTATCATATACCAGCAGCCTTACAGTTCATTCAGAATTGCTTCTACATTTGTCTGTAATCCATCTGGAATTGCATAAGATTTATTAGTTTTAGGAGAAAGCCAAAGCTTTTCTATCCCAGAATGCATTGTAGATTGCCTTTTCACTTACTCATATTTTACAGTCTTAACTAAGATTTATAGTTTCTTCTCTATACATGGTATGTCTTATTACATTTTCCTGTAAATATTTATGTTTGTAACCACTGTGAATGAAATTTTCCCCTTCATTTTCATTTCTGGATATTAATTGCCAACATAGAGAAAAGCTATTAATGTTTGAATGTTTTCCTGATATAAAACCACCTTGCCTTATTTTCTTACTAATTTGGTGGTGGTTTTTTAAATTAACATTTCTTCTGTTTTTTAGATAGTCAGTGATACCAGAAAAGAGAAATAGTGTTATTTCCTATATCAGTGTTTAAACCAATTGTTTCATTTTCTTATTCCATTGACCATTATTAGAATGAGCTGTTGAGTTTTAGCAAATTTTTTTTCAATATCTACTCATAGGACTGTATGGCTTAAACATTCTTGACCAAGGATATACATTCGAATGCATTGTGCTATTGTCTGTTCCTTTGGAATGAGTTTGGAGTGGGCCTCCTCACTCCCCTTGCTATATACCATTATGCCTTCTTATATGGTAGAATAATAAACTCCAGATTTTTTGTGCTTAGAATTTGATTATAGTTATTTATGTTGCTAGAAATTACTTTTCTGCAGAATTTATAGGTGATTCATAAACCTTGTACCATTTATGTTCTTAAGTGAGAGACTTGTTTTTTTCCCACTCATCTGTATCAGGTTTTGTTATTAGTTGTGTTGGTTTTATAAGATACTACTCTATTTTTTTTCTGCTTAGAAATAGCTTGAATAACATTATAATTATTTGTGCCTTGAGATTTAGGAGGAATAAACCATTAAAAAAAACCATATGGCTCATGAACATATGGGCCTGCTGTCCTTTTCTTAATATTAAACATTGAAAAACTTTTTATTTTAATGACAGGTCTTTAACAATATTTAGGTGTATTCTTTCCTCATTGATCCAGTCAAGAATTTTTCTTCTGTAATCAGTTTTGGAAATATGTCTTTTATTATAAGAGTTATTCATGGTTTTTGAACTATCAAGTGTATTATGAAGTTAAATCCGACTAGGGTTTATTTCTCCTTGGCAGCTGTATTTGGGCATCTCTTTTCCTCCGCTCCATAGTTTTTAAAACCAAGCCCAAGAATCTAATTGTAACAGAATGTTAAATGTTTGATGGTGGGAGACGGAGAATGTAAAAATGGCCTTAAACCTCGGGGAAGTGGCTTTTTGCTACCGTAACCCTACTTGGCAAATTCTTGCTCAAGCTCCTCACCCAAAATGGCTCAGATGAACTTAGTGTTTTTTATATATCACTTTCTCTTTGTGTTCCTTTAGATTCCTTGCTATCGTCCTGTTAACTGGATGACCCTCAGAAAGGCTTCCCAGGTAGTACTAATAGCAGAGACCCTGCCTGCCAGTACAGTTTCATCCCTGGGCTGGGAAGATCCCCTGGAGAAGGATCCGGTCTTCTTGCCTGGAGAATCCCACGGACGAGAGGAGCATCGTGCGCTGCGGTCCATAGAGTTGCACAGAGTTGGAAATAACTGAAGTGACTTAGCGCACAGCACACAGACCTTCAAAAAAAGGGGGAAAAAAACCATCCAGTGCATAAAACAAAAATAGAAAATCAGGAGTAGTGTGTGTTGAAGCATAATCATACATTAAAATGGCCCAGGGATTCTGGGTTCTCTCAGAATCTTTTTTGTTGTTGCTTCTGACCATGCTGCATGGCTTTCAGGATGTCAGTTCCTGGACCAGGGGTGGGACCTGTGCCCCCTGCTGTGGAAGCGCTGAGTCAGCATCATGGGCCCCAAGGGGAGTCCTTTCAGAATCTTGAATATGGCTTTCCTTTCTCTGAACACAGCCAGTCATGCTCTGCTCCTTCTTGAGGGCTTCATATTTGAAGATTGTGGTTTTCTGTTTTGTTTTTAATTTTTAAATGAATATTCCATTTTTCTCTTAATCAGGTGAATATAGATCTCTATTATTGCTTTGGAAAGATTAGGATATTTTGTTTGTCAGTTCAGTCGCTCAGTCG
>SJYC01033907.1:0-18140 GCA_006408675.1 Madoqua kirkii | reverse complement strand
CAACTTTTTCGCTCTCCTTTTTCACTTTCATCAAGAGGCTTTTTAGTTCCTGTTCACTTTCTGCCATAAGGGTGGTGTCATCTGCATATCTGAGGTGATGAATATTTCTCCCAGCATTCTTAAATCCATCCTGTGCTTCTTTCAGCCCAGCATTTCTCATGATGTACTCTGCATAGAAGTTAAATACGCAGGGTGACAGTATACAGCCTTGACGTACTCCTTTTCCTATTTGGAACCAGTCTATTGTTCCATGTCCAGTTCTAACTGGTGCTTCCTGACCTGCATACAGGTTTCTCAAGAGGCAGGACAGGTGGTCTGGTATTCCCATCTCTTTCAGAATTTTCCAGGTTTATTGTGATCCACACAGTCAAAGGCTTTGGCATAGTCAATAAAGCAGAAATAGATGTTTTTCTAGAACTCGCTTGCTTTTTCCATGATCCAGCGGATGTTGGCAGTTTGATCTCTGATTCCTCTGCCTTTTCTAAAACCAGCTTGAACATCAGGAAGTTCACAGTTCACGTATTGCTGAAGCCTGGCTTGAAGAATTTTGAACATTACTTTACTAGCATGTGAGATGAGTGCAATTGTGCAGTAGTTTGAGCATTCTTTGGCATTGCCTTTCTTTGGGATTGGAATGAAAACTGACCTTTTCCAGTCCTGTGGCCACTGCTGAGTTTTCCAAATTTGCTGGTATATTGAGTGCAGCACTTTAACAGCATCATCTTCCAGGATTTGAAATAGCTAAACTGGAATTCCATCACCTCCCCTAGCTTTGTTTGTAGTGATGCTTCCTAAGTCCCACTTGACTTCACATTCCAGGATGTCTGACTCTAGCTATGTGATCACACCATCGTTATTATCTGGATCGTGAAGATGTTTTTTGTACAGTTCTTCTACGTATTCTTGCCATCCCTTCTTAATATCTTCTGCTTCTGTCAGGTCCATACCATTTCTGTCCTTTGTTGAGCCCATCTTTGCATGAAATGTTCCCTTGGAATCTCTAATTTTCTTGAAGAGATCTCTGGTCTTTCCCATTCTGTTGTTTTCCTCTATTTCTTTGCATTGATCGCTGAGGAAGGCTTTCTTAACTCTCCTTGCTATTCTTTGGAACTGTGCATTCAGATTGGTATATCTTTCCTTTTCTCCTTTGTTTTTTGCTTCTCTTCTTTTCACAGCTATTTGTAAGGCCTCCTCAGACAGCCATTTTGCTTTTTGGCATTTCTTTTTCCTGGAGATGGCCTTGATCCCTGTCTCCTGTACAATGTCACGAACCTCAGTCATCAGGCACTCTATCAGATCTAGTCCCTTAAATGTACTTCTCACTTCCACTGTATAATCATAAGGGATTTGATTTAGGTCAAACCTGAATGGTTTAGTGGTTTTCCCCACTTTCTCCAGTTTGAGTCTGAATTTGGCAATAAGGAGTTCATGATCTGAGCCACAGTCAGTTCCCGGTCTTGTTTTTGCTGAATGTATAGAGCTTCTCCATCTTTGGCTGCAAAGAATATAACTAATCTGATTTTGGTGTTGACGGTCTGGTGATGTCCATGTGTAAAGTCTTCTCTTGTTCATAATGTATATTAATATAATACATATGTTATGTGTATTAGGTTGGTACAAATGTAATTGCGATTTCAGACCTTGAATTTTAAATCATCATAACGAGGCTCAAATACATCTTTATTAATCAAAATAGTAACCATTACAGTCACACAGTTTTTCCAATGAGAAATAAGTTTGTTTATTCCTGTTGCGTAAAAATCCATGCTTTGGTATTTGATGGACTCTCGGAAAGCTTTTTCTGCCTCCTGCTGGTTGTGGAAGTGTTTTCCCTGCAAAAAGTTGTTCAGATACTTGAAGAAGTGGTAGTGGGTTGGTGAATATGACTGATGAGGCAAAGCTTTGTAGCCCAACTCATTCAGCTTTTGAAACGTTGGTTGTGTGATGTGCGATCAAGCCTTGTCACGGAGAAGAATTGGGCCCTTTATGTTGACCAGTGCCAGCTTCTAGCTTGGAGTGTCGGGTGCATCTCATGGGCTTGCTGAGCATACTTCTCGGATGTAATGGCTTCACCAGGATCAGAAAGCTGTAGTGGATCAGATGGGCAGCAGACCGCCAGATAGCGGCCATGCCCTCTTTTGGGTGCAGGTTGGCTTTGGGAAGTGCTTTGGAGCTGCTTCTCAGTCCAGCCTGATCGTTGCCCGTTGTCCTGTGACATTCACTTTTTATTGCACATCACAGTTTGAGAAATGGTTTGTTGTTGTGTAGAGTAAGAGAAGACAGTTCAGAAGGATTGCATTTTGTTTGCAGTCCTCTTAGGAGGCTGCAAGAAGCTTGTCAAGCCTTTTTATCTTTCCTATTCACTTCAAATGCTGGACGACTGTCATTGTCAAGCTCTTTGGCAACTTTAGCTTCGATGATCCTCTGAATTGGTGCTTGTCAGCTTCCAGTGGCCCGCCACTGTGCTCCTCATCTTCAAGGCTCTCATCTTCCTTTGCAGAACTTCTTAAACCACCGCTGGCATTGTATGTCTGCCAGTAGTTCCTGGGCCAAATGGACTGTTGATGTTGTGAGTTGTCTTTGCTGCTTTATGAACCTGAGTGAGAAAATTGCTAGAATTTACTTTTTGTCTAGCATCATTTCCCAAGTTTAAATATAAAATAAACAGCAAGTGATAAGTCATTAGCAACAAACAAAACAAGAAATGTGCATTAAAATGATGTATAAAATAACCATATTTAAGAATGTATTCTAGTATCAAATGCAAAGTTCAGCAATTCTAAACTACAGTTACTTTTGCACCAACCTAATAGTATTTTATTTAGGAAACCTTAAAAATGTTAATGTTTCTATAAGCATACAGAAATACATGGAAGCTTTTACCTTGGTGAGTGGTAGTGAAAGTCGCTCAGTCGTGTCTGACTCTTTGTAACCCCATGGACTGTACAGTCCGTGGAATTCTCCAGGCCAGAATACTGGAGTGGGTACCCATTCCCTTCTCCAGGGGATCTTTCCAACCCAGAGATTGAACCCATGTCTCCCGCATTGCAGGTGGATTCTTTACCAGCTGAGCCACAAAGGAAGCCCAGGAATACTGGAGTGGGTAGCCTATCCCTTCTCCAGCGGATCTTCCTGACCCAGGAATTGAATTGGGGGGTTGCAAGCAGGAAACCATCATTTTTTAATTACACATATTTGTATTACTTACATGTATTGCTTCAGCAGTTTTTAAAAGGTTTTTTCAAAAAAAGCCTGGTTTCAGCTTTTCGTTTCATTGTTGTCTTTAATATTTGAATGCAATCACACTAAAGTATTAGATAAATCAAAATGATTGCCTTTCTTGGTAGGGAGTAGTTGTTTAGTTTTGTACTCGTCTTTTAGGTTTCTTAATTTTAAGGCCTGATTTCTTTTGACTGGTTTTAATATTTTCACTGTATAGATTTCTGTCAATTTTTATAAAGGATAAAATGTAATAAAATTTATTTTCAGATATTTAAAAATCAGATGTCTTTTTAAAAATATTGAAGTACAGTTGATTTACAACATTAGTTAGTTTCAGGTATATGACATAGTGATTAATATTTTTTATAGATTATACTCCATTTAAAGTTATTATGAAGTGTTGGTTATATTCCCCGTGCTGTACAATATATCCTTAGAGTTTATTTATTTTATGCATAATAGTTTGTACCGCTCTCCTTGTCCTCTGTCCCTCTCTCCACTGGTAACAAATGGCAGCATTTTATTCTTTTTTATGTCTGAGAAATATATTATTAGTTATATAAATATATATGTATATACATACACACACACATACATACATATGCATACTTTCCATAGCTTCTTTACACGTTCCTCCGTTGGTGGGCAGTTAGGTTGCTCCTTTATCTTGGCTATTATAAATAATGCTGCTGTGAACATTAGGTTGCATGAATCTTTTTGAGTTAGTGTTTCATTTTCTTTAAATATGTTCTCAGAAGTGAAATTGCTGGATCATATCGTCAAAAACTAAAAATAGTAGTCTTTTTTTTTTTTTAATGGAATCTTATTTGGATATCCTAAATGTAAACAGCTTTCTTGGAGCTGTAGTTCTAAGAGTATAGTTTAAATATTACTGTAATAAAATATTTAGGTAATAACATAAGTAAATATTGATTAAGATGTTGCTGCATTAAACAAACTTCTGACAAGCAGGCAGTGTCATCATACTGTAGCTCAAAATGTGTATTCAGTTCAGTTCAGTCACTCAGTCGCGTGTGGCTCTTTGCGACCCCGTGGACTGCAGCACGCCAGGCCTCCCTGTCCATCTCCAACTCCCAGAGTTTACTCAGACTTATGTTCATTGAGTCTGTGATGCCATCCAACCATCCTGTGTTGGCCCCGTCTCTTCCCACCTTCAGTCTTTCCCAGCATCAGAGTCTTTTCAGATGAGTCAGTTCTTCCCATCAAGTGTCCAAAGTATTGGAGTTTCAGCTTCAGCATCGGTCCTTCCAGTGAATGTTCACGGTTGATTTCCTTTAGGACTGACTAGTTTGACCTCGTTTCAGTCCAAGGGACTCAAGAGTCTGCTCCAGCACCACAGTTCAGAAGCGTCAGTTCTTTGACACTCAGCTCTCTCTAGTGCAGCTCTCACGTCCATTCATGAATACTGGGAAAACCATAGCAAATGTAACTTTGGCATTTACACATGAGTAATAAACAGTTTTTAGAAAAAATTTACACTAATATGTAAATGCCAAATTTAATATAGGAAAGATTCAGAGATGTGTATATCAAAACGTTATTTGCTAAAGAAATTAATATAGAGAATTTTGTGTTTAACCAACTACCAAATTATAGCTTAAGTGTTATTGTTTGGCCTGGAGATGAATCCTGTTGGTTGACTGCTGTTAGTGAAGGGTTTAAGAGAGCAGTTGGGATTTAAGATAACTTGACTGATTTAAGCTTTTAAAGTTCGTTATATAAAAATAACTGTAAAACACACCATTACATGTTCACATTAAAAACATTTTAATGAAAAATAACTATTTTCAAACAGAAAATATGCAGTGAGAAAAGAGGTATTGTTTTGCATTTTTACAAACCTGTTTAATGTTTGCCCAGATAGAAGTTGTCTGGATTCTGTATTCACAGTGTTTCACAGCTTGAACAGCATCAGTAGAACTTATCTGTAAACTTATGAGATAATGAGAGTAAAGAGGCAAGTGCCATGTTGGTATGACAATGAAAATCAGTGTGACCTCAGGGAGTCCCTGCACAAGCCCCAGGTCCCCACCCACACTTTGCAGGCCACTCTACACGGTGAGCTGTAGGATTCCTGGTATGTTGCACATGTTCCATCAACTTTCTCTCTTTGTTTTGTTGCAGAGTCCTTTGGGCAGAATTATCCAGAGGTAAGAGTATAATATTGTGATTTTAGAAACATGGTAACTCGCTAGCTTTTATGTTTGAGTAGAGTGAAGACTACATTTTCATCTTTTTTTTCTTTGATAATAGAAGCATTAAGTGTGATGATCTTTTGCTATAAAAATCACTAAAGTTTAATTTTGAACAGGGTGGAAAGTAGACAGTCCATATTGGTTGGAAATCTCAATGTTGTAAATCTTACAGTTCATTTCCCTTTAAATTTAAAAAAGACTGATTAAAGCATTTTTCACAAACCGTACTGTCTCAGTCATTTCTTCAGCAAACATTGAGCATGAATTATGTGCCAGGTATTGTTTTAAGCATTTAGGGTAAAAGTTAGGGTTTTGGGGAGACAAAAACAAGTACTAAAGGTTTGTAGGTCCTGCATAAGAACTACGATTGACACTTAGTGGAGGCAGAAGTGCAAAGGAGGAAATAATCAATTGTACTGGAGAAGAACAGTGGTCAGAAAAGGCTTCAGAGATAGGTGATCTCTAACCTCAGACTTGTAAGATGAGGGTGTTTCCCAGTTGTATTCCAGGCAGACAGCTCTGCACAGACAAAAGCACGTCAGCTCAGTGCGAGCATGGGAGCAGCAGGAGCCGCAGTGGGTCAGGGTCGCTGGGCTGTGCCGGGCGAGATGTGGGAGGGCAGCTGCCAAGGCGAGCCGCGCTCCGAGTAGCACACAAGTCTGCCCTGGTGGCACGGGGCAGCCGTTAGCGCTCTGTCGGAAGAAAGGTGGCACGATGCGCTTTTCATTTTAGAAGGATCTCTAGAGCAGCATGTGGGAAAGAGGGTTGCAAACGAAAATAGTGCAGTGGTCTGGGTTAGAGAGGACGAGGACTGTCTCTTATACACATCTGGGTTTTGTTTTATTAATAGATTATCTTTCTTGGAATAAATTTCAAGAACTATGATTGCTTGATCAATAAGATGACTCTTAGTGAATCCTGGTTTATTTTGCCTAGTTGCCTTCTGGAGAATTTGTATAAAGTCATAGTAGTAATATAAAGGATTGGTCACATCTGTTCCTAAAAATCTCTTTTAGTTTTTATAAATATTTCTCCATTTTGGTTAGTTTAATAAATAAAAGAACACACATAGATTATTGTGGTATGTATCATAGTTTACATTCAAAAGCAGTATCATAGATGTTAGAGAAACTTTTAAGAAATGATTTGGATATCTGGGAATTATTGTCTGTTTCTTACCTTCATTTTAATTTTTAGGAAGCTGATGGAACTTTGGATTGCATCAGCATGGCCCTGACTTGCACCTTTAACAGGTGGGGCACGCTGCTTGCAGTCGGCTGCAATGATGGTCGAATCGTCATCTGGGATTTCTTGACAAGAGGCATTGCAAAAATAATTAGTGCACACATTCATCCAGTCTGTTCTTTATGGTAAGGAGTTTTAAAGTTTAATGTATTAAATGTGGATTAAATTGGGATGAATTGTAACTGTATAATTGCCAATCTCATTAGGTCATAAACTTTAATATTTAAAGTTCCGAGTATTTGGCCATTAGTAATATCATTTCTCATAGCTTGTAGAAAGGTTGAACTCATGCTGGTGTTGAACACTTCTGTGGGGAGAAATTCATTGTAATATGGATCAGTGTCAGGCTCTGTCTGAGAATACTGCAGTACTGAAATGAGACATTTGTAGATTGCAGCTGTAGTCTTATTTGTGATACTGACCTTCTCATTTAGAATAGAAAAATCTTGGTTAGGAGGGAAGCTTGAAAGTTCAGGTGTCCAACCTTGTCCTGTTCTTGAATTACAGCAGTTGTAGTGATCACAGACACGCCTGTTCCTTCACTGAATTGTAGTTATTATGGCTTTCTATCAAAAATACTGAGCTGAAATCTGGTATTAAATAAATTCCCTTTGATTTTATTCTTAATCTCAGGGACTATTTCTTTCCGAAAATTTTATTTTGGGGCAACACTTCTTTTAAATGAGCTTGGGATCAAAAACACCTTATCTGGTCTAGATTTATTAAGCTGACATGCTCCCTTTGGCCTGAGTCTAAGCAGCAGTGGTACTGTGAAGCACTGGTTTGGGAGGAGGCATGAATCCCAGTCTCGGACTGGCCACTAATGAACTAGCAGCTTTGGCCAGAACTTTCCTCTATAATGTAAAATGAGAGAACTGGCCTGTATAACTTCTTAAGCCCTTTCTAGTTCTTTTGCATTTTGTTTCTTTTTTATTATTGTGCTTTTGCAATAAAGATTTAAGTAGACACGTACATTTTTATCAGCTTTATTAAGATATGTATAATTCACGTGCTGTAACATCCACCCAACTAAAATGTACATTTCACTTTTTTATATTTTCAGAGTTGTGCAGCTGTCATCACAATCTAATTTTAGAACTGCTGCCATTTAAATTATTCATATTTTTATAAAATAATATTTAGAAAATTAAAATACAAATGCAATACAAAGGAGAAAGACTTATCTTCCATAGTCGTACCACCCAGATATAACTACTGTAAATATTTTGATTTGTTACTATATATTTTTTAAAAGCAAAGTTTGTGTGCCATGTTTTATATTTTGCTTTTTTCCTCATTAACACCAGACGTTTTCCTGCTTGTGTAGCCTTTAAAAACATTTTTTAATGGCTATGTATCTTCTGGTAGATAAACCATAATTTGCTTAATCATTTTTTGTTTCTCTGCTCTGTAGTGTTTAATCAGTGTCTTTGCCATAAAAGTTTTTCTCTCATACAGTCATTTCTTCAGCAAACATTGAGCATGAATTATGTGCCAGATATTGTTTTAAGCATTTAGGGTAAAAGTTAGGGTTTTGGGGAGACAAAAACAAGTACTAAAGGTTTGTAGGTCCTGCATAAGAACTACGATTGACACTTAGTGGAGGCAGAAGTGCAAAGGAGGAAATAATCAATTGTATTGGAGAAGAACAGTGGTCAGAAAAGGCTTCAGAGATAGGTGATCTCTAACCTCAGACTTGTAAGATGAGGGTGTTTCCCAGTT
The DNA here is from genome assembly GCA_006408675.1 of Madoqua kirkii. Classification (NCBI taxonomy): domain Eukaryota; kingdom Metazoa; phylum Chordata; class Mammalia; order Artiodactyla; family Bovidae; genus Madoqua; species Madoqua kirkii. The sequence continues at coordinate 9,735 of SJYC01033907.1, read as the reverse complement.
GTATTCCAGGCAGACAGCTCTGCACAGACAAAAGCACGTCAGCTCAGTGCGAGCATGGGAGCAGCAGGAGCCGCAGTGGGTCAGGGTCGCTGGGCTGTGCCGGACGAGATGTGGGAGGGCAGCTGCCAAGGCGAGCCGCGCTCCGAGTAGCACACAAGTCTGCCCTGGTGGCACGGGGCAGCCGTTAGCACTCTGTCGGAAGAAAGGTGGCACGATGCGCTTTTCATTTTAGAAGGATCTCTAGAGCAGCATGTGGGAAAGAGGGTTGCAAACGAAAATAGTGCAGTGGTCTGGGTTAGAGAGGACGAGGATGGATGCCACAGGAGTACAGCTGAATGGCACAGATGTGAGAGATGGTAGAAATTAGAGGGCATAGGCATCGAGTAGGTAAAGGGTGTGAGTGAGGTAGAGAAGTTAAGATGGTGACCCTTAGGTTTCCTGCTTGGGTGAAGATGTTAGTGTAGGATTTGAGGGAGATACAGCGAGTCACCATTCTGTGTCTCCTGTTGTACTTTATTGCACATGGTTATTTCATGAGTATCTGCCCTGGAACGTGTAAGGGGTGTGGACACGTGCACCTTGTCTGCCGTTTACTGCTGTATTCCCAGCTTCTGGCTTTATGCCTGGCATACAGTAGACGCATGGGTCCTTGTTTGGTGAGTGGGGTATCTTAGTGAAGATTTTTTGTCACAAAACTTGATTTTTAAGAACTTTAAAACCATTCAAACAATATAGACTATATAGAGTTAAAAATGAAAGCCCCTTGTCTACTCCTTGAGGTTTCCTCAGACAAGAATACTAGAGTGGGTTGCCATGCAGTCCTCCAGGGCGTCTTCCCAGCCCAGGAATCAAACCCAGGTGTCCCGCACTGCAGGCAGATTCTTTGCCGTCTGAGCCCCCAGTGAATGAAATGTATCTTTTATCTGTAAGATCTCTGTATCTCATGTATATAAAAATATACATACACAAGTAAATGTGTATTTTTTTAATGGAAACATTGTTTTATAGCTTCCTCTTCCACTTAATATACGGTGGATGTTTTTCTGTATTGATATATATATGTGTGTGTACATATGTATAGTGTTACTTGGTATGTGTGCATCATAACTATTCCCTGGTTTTTGTTAAATATATTGATACATGAGGGTTAAAGTCAGTAACTATACACATTTCGCATTTTTCTTTGATCCAGCCTCATTTAGAATATGACTTTATGTATTAATTGTTGTATAATATTTGAACATATTAAGGACTAGGGAAATTTCACCAAGAGGAGTTTTGGATAGGTATAAAAGCTGTCTTCAGCTATTAAAGAACTGAGATATGCAACACAGAAAAATTGACCTAAGGACAAGCGGCAGGACTTGTAGATAGTGAGTGGAATTTATGGGGAAACAAATGGTAGCTCAGAATAGAGAAGGGCTCCCAAGGAGAGTTCCGTGGATGGGGTGGACTGCCCAGGGAAGAACTTAGAGTGGGACTGGCCCTTCCTGGGCTTGCTGTCTCTTCTTACAGTCGCTGCAGAAGATATTCAAGCACTGAATGGGGGCTGCTGGATAGTTAGAAAAAATGATATTTAAGACTCCAAGAAAGAAACAGTATTGTCAGATGTGAGATTGTATGAGAATCCTTCGTTCTTTAACTTATGGAATTTGGAACTGAAGAATGTATCGTTAATTCCCTCCATTATAACAGAATTATATTGATACATGAGGGTTAAAGTCAGTAACTATACACATTTCGCATTTTTCTTTGATCCAGCCTCATTTAGAATATGACTTTATGTATTAATTGTTGTATAATATTTGAACATATTAAGGACTAGGGAAATTTCACCAAGAGGAGTTTTGGATAGGTATAAAAGCTGTCTTCAGCTATTAAAGAACTGAGATATGCAACACAGAAAAATTGACCTAAGGACAAGCGGCAGGACTTGTAGATAGTGAGTGGAATTTATGGGGAAACAAATGGTAGCTCAGAATAGAGAAGGGCTCCCAAGGAGAGTTCCGTGGATGGGGTGGACTGCCCAGGGAAGAACTTAGAGTGGGACTGGCCCTTCCTGGGCTTGCTGTCTCTTCTTACAGTCGCTGCAGAAGATATTCAAGCACTGAATGGGGGCTGCTGGATAGTTAGAAAAAATGATATTTAAGACTCCAAGAAAGAAACAGTATTGTCAGATGTGAGATTGTATGAGAATCCTTCGTTCTTTAACTTATGGAATTTGGAACTGAAGAATGTATCGTTAATTCCCTCCATTATAACAGAAATACAAGCCTGCTGTAAGAAAGTTGCTAGGATGCGAGGGTCTGAAGGAAAAGTGGAGTCACCCTAGCATTCTGTCGTGTGGCGAGGTTGTCCTGCGGTGCTGGAAGCGCTGCAGAAGTGCTCCCTTGTTCCTCCCTTTCCCAGTTTCCCAGCTTTCTCCCATGCCCAGGGTATTTCCATTCTTTTGGTTTGTATCTCTTGATATTTGTCTTACTATTTCTAGAGTACTTACGCATATTCTTAGTTTAATTTCAAGAACTTACTCATGACTTCCTACTACAGTGTATGTGAGTCTTGGCTCACCCTCTCACCCTCTCTTCACCCGCTGAAATTGGGTGGGCCATTGGCCTTTTTGTTATCAGCCCTCAAGTTACAGCGTTTGTAGGCACCTTCCTTTTTAGGGTGCATTCCCCAGAAAGGCCCTCTCCTTGACTGGGAGTGTTCTAGAGGGGGTGGGAGAGGCGCCCGAGGCCTTGGTGTGCAGACTTGAGCTCAGTCCCGCCACACGCACCTCCTCAGCTTACTCCTGTCTTTCTCTGCGATGAGGGTCAAATCTGGGAATACATTTATCTTGTCTCTGATAAAAGTAATGGGTTTTGAACACTTACTGTTCCAGACTAAGAGTTTTATGTGCATTAATTTTAATTCTCTCATCTGCAGATACTGTTATTATTTCCATGTTATAAATGAGAAAGTTGAAGTTCAGAAAGGTTATATGACTTGCCCAAGACCACACAGCTAGAAGGTCATAACGTCTAGGCTTGAGTATAACGCTGTCTTGAGCCTGTGTTCTTAACCATGGAACTGTGTTGCCTGCTATAAGTTCCTAAGTAGCAAATCCTATTCATTGCAAAATTTGAATAAAGACTCATTTAGGGTTTCTTTTTCTGTTTGTTTGTTCTGTTTTTTGTTTCTCTGTTTTCTTTTTTTTTTGGCTTCTGTAGGTTACTGAACTATTTTTAGAATTTTACCTTGACTTATCTGTATTATTTTTGAGTTTATTTCTTTGTATAGCTTGTATAGCTTTTTAATGGTTGCTAGATATTGCATTATATATACATAACTTATCACAGTCTACTCACGTTGACGTTTCACTAGTTTAAGAGAAGTATAGAAACTTTCCCTTTACCTCTCTTTCCCTTCCTTGTTTATAATTGTCTTAAACATTTCCTGTATGTATACTGATACCTACCTAAGACAGCGTTAGGATTTTTGTTTTCAAACATCAGACCTTGAGAAAAAGTATTTAACTTTTTAAATACTTTTCATTATTCTTTCTTCCTGATGTAAGATTTTGTCTTTCCAGATGATCTGAGATTTCTTCTCTGCTTAGAGAACCTCCGTGAGCTGTTCTTTTAGGGTAGGTCTGCTGGTGACAGACAGAGGTCTTGATTTGCCCCTTTGTTTCTGAAGGTTCCTGTCTGGATGTAGAATTGGGGGTGGCAAGTCTTTTCTTCCAGGAGAAGGCAGTTGTGCCCCACTCCAGTACTCTTGCCTGGAAAATCCTATGGATGGAGGAGCCTGGTAGGCTACAGTCCATGGGGTCGCTAAGAGTCGGAGACAACTGAGCAACTTCACTTTGACTTTTCACTTTCATGCATTGGAGAAGGAAATGGCAAACTACTCCAGTGTTCTTGCCTGGAGAATCCCAGGGATGAGGAAGCCTGGTGGGCTGCCATCTATGGGGTCACACAGAGTCGGACACGACGGAAGCGACTTAACAGCAGCAGCAGCAGCAGTCTTTTCTTCCAGCACTTGAAAACATGTCACTTCCTTTTGGTCCCCATGGTTTCTGATGCAACATTTGCTGTTGTGTGAATTGTTGTTCCTCGTAGGTAAGATGTCATTCCTCCTGCTGCTTTCAAGATGTTTTTTCTTTGCCATTAGTTTTTAAAAATTGTGTCTTGGAGTGGGTTTCTCTGAATTCATCTTCTTTGAAGTTTGCTTAGCTTCTTGAATCTGTATGTTTTATATCTTTTGTCAAATTTGAAAAAATTTCAGCATTATTTCTTCAAATACTTTTAAGCCTTACTCTGTTTTCTCCTTCCAGAACTCTGATGCCATGGGTATTAGATATCAGATTTTTGTTACAGTCCCACAGGTCCCAGAGGCTCTGTTCACTTTTTTCATGGCATTTTTTTTTCTGTTTTGTTCAGATCGGGGATTTTATATTCTGTCTTCCAGTTTACTGACTCTTTCCTCTTTTCCACTGGCTGCTGAACCCATCTTTTGAGTTTTTTTTTTTTTAATTTCAGGTTTTATATTTTTCAGTTCTGAGATTCCCGTTTGGTCATCTTCCGTTTCTTTGCTGAGATTTCTTTGCCCCCATTTGTTCCAAGCACGTGTGTGATCGCTTGATGGAGCGTTGTAATGGTGGTGGCATTGAGGTGTCTGTTAGGCGCTGATACCTGTGTCATCTCTGCGGTGGTGTCTGTTGACTGTCCTCTGACTCTCCGGGAGGGTGTATGCTCACTGTGGGTGCCCATTGACGCTACTCCGTTGTGGACATCTCCATCACCTGGTCCAGGATGTATGAGGCAAAAAGAAAACCCAAGGGTCTCAGTGCTGTGTTGTTGCTCAGATCCTACAGTACCTAGCCAGTCTGGCTCTTCTTTACCTTTTAGTTTTCTGTATAACGTCCATGATGTTTAACTATGCTAGCAGGAGGAATTTCTTTTAAACAACAGATACCTATCTGTTTAGTTTATACTATGATGGTGCTGCTGCAGGGCCAAATTCAGAAAATTCAACTACTCCTCCTTCTGCCTTCAAGGGGAAGAAAACCTGTTTTTGTTAAATCAACACTTAAGGGCCTGCTGATTTTTACACTCTTCTAAAATGTTTGAGTCTGATTTTTCACTGAGCCACTTGAACTGTTATCTTAAATGTTAAGAGCTTCTATTGCTAGATATGAAGATGCCATGAAAACATTATTTATTGCTTAGTGTTAGGAAAGCTTATAGATTTAAGTATATGTGTAAAAAATGAAGAAGAAGAAACATTGGTGACCCATACAGTTAGGGCAATAAGTGTGACTCATGCATTTTTATCTGTAAGGGTGATATGGTATTTTTAACTTAGAATATGTGCTAAGTTACCCTTTTTTCCTTCTCAGCTGGAGTCGAGATGGTCATAAGCTCGTGAGCGCTTCCACTGATAACATAGTGTCACAGTGGGATGTCCTTTCAGGCGACTGCGACCAGAGGTTTCGATTCCCTTCACCCATCTTAAAAGTCCAGTATCATCCGCGAGATCAGTATGTTTAATCTGAGCTATTCTTTCCTGGGGTGGGTCTGATTCTGTCTAAATTATCTCTAAGCTCATGGTACTTTCAGTTTAAGGTTTCAGGAGGCAAAAGCACACGTCTCTTCATACCTCTTCTACATGAATGAATTTTTCTCTCTCGGTTGGTTCCGAATAGATTTTAAAGATACTGTTGTAGTAGTTTACAATTAAAAACTGGCCTACAATAATTAAAACTTTGATATGGGCAGAGATAATAACTGTTCTTGATCTAGGGTTTTCTCCCAATTATTTGAATTTCTTTAGTACTGGAAACAGTTCATTATGAAAACTACATTTAAGGAGCTTCCCTGGAAATCCAGTGGCAAGTACTGTGCCCTCCCAATGCCAGGGGTCCTGGGTTCGGGGAGCTGGATCCCACATGCAGCAGCTAAGACCCAGCACAGCCAAATAAATAAAATATTTTTTAAAACTATATTTATATAGCTGCTGCTGCTGCTGCTAAGTCGCTTCAGTCGTGTCCGACTCTGTGCGACCCCGTAGACGGCAGCCTGCCAGGCTCCTCTGTCCCTGGGATTCTCCAGGCAAGAACACTGGAGTGGGTTGCCATTGCCTTCTCCAATGCATGAAAGTGAAGTCACTCAGTTGTGTTCAACTCTTCGCAACGCCATGGACTACAGCCTACCAGGGCCCTCCGTCCATGGTATTTTCCAGGCAAGAGTACTGGAGTGGGATTGCCTTCTCCTGTTTATGTAGAGTTACCCACCATTCAGCTACTGAGATACAGGTATTTTTCATTTCTCTAGGTTCTCTTTTAGTTAAGTTCTCATTAGGTTTAAAGCTTATTATATAGTGCTTCATAGCTCACAAAGCACTTACTAGCTCACAAAGCATTTGTCTATGTTAGGTGTACACAAACATGTATTTTTGCATAGTTTTAACTGATGTTTTGCTTTCTTATTTACATACATATTTTACAGTTTGCTACATCTTCATATTTATTTTTAATGATTACATTTTGTTTTGTCAAGGTAGGATCCCATAACTTTACTCAGTCATTTCCCTATTATTAGAAATTTAGAGTTTCGTCTTCTTCAGCTATTCTAAATATCCTTGGGCTGGGTAGGTTGATGGAGGGTAGTGGATAAGAATTAGGGGAAAAGGGCAGAGAGTCAGCTTTCTGATACCACAGCAACTGCCAATGTGCTATTCATATTTTTAAACAGGAACAAGGTTCTCGTGTGCCCCATGAAATCTGCTCCTGTCATGTTGACCCTTTCAGATTCCAAACATGTCGTTCTGCCCGTAGACGACGACTCCGATTTGAACGTGGTTGCATCTTTTGATAGGCGAGGAGAATATATCTATACAGGAAATGCAAAAGGCAAGGTAAGCCTGGAGGCTTAGGAGCTGGTGAGATAAGTAAGCATCAGTCATCCTGTGTGTTGGCTCATTTCGTGTTTACTTGTTCTTTTTTCTTTGAAATTTCTTTTATCCCTGGACTGAGTGTGCTTCTTACCTGTGGCAGATACAGTCTGTTCTCACATGCCTTAATAATTTCTGTTCTTTGGAATTAGAGTGGTCAGAGAGTATTCGATCTAGAAGAGGATGGAGGGCCTTTACTGGATGCTAGTAATAAAAGGCCATTACTAAATTATAAAATTTAAAAATCATCACTGGAATATGGCTAACAAGATGTCTGATATCTTGGTCTGAAAATATTGTATAATTTAGGCCACTTTAATCTGTTGTTTTGTGTAGTAAGAAGTTAGGTTAAAAAAAAAAGGTTAAGTAAGTTTTAGGATCCTTTTCAAACTTTTTAGAGTTTGTGCTCCACTGCATTTTTATTTTTATTTTTATTTTCCTTTTTGACTGGGTCATATCGGTTAGTATGGCTGCTTAAGAGAGTGGCATTGTTTTGGGTATTTTTTTGGTAAAATGCACTTACAGTTTACTGTCGTAACCATTCTTAAGGGTGCAGCTCAGTGGTATAAAGTGCATCGATATTGTGCAGTCATCACCATCATTTATCTCCAGAGCTCTTTTCATCTCACGCTTACTTTGTACTCCCTTTCAGCCCCTGGAAACCATCATTCTACTTTCTATTTCTGTGAATTTGGAACTCATCCAGTATTTTTTGTGTGTGACTGGCTTATTTCACTTAGCATAATGTCCTTAAAGATTCATTCATGTTGTAGCATGTCGTCAAAATTTCTTTCCTTTTCAAATCCAAGTAATATTCCGTTGTATGTATATGTCACATCCTGTTTATCTGTTGATGGATGCTTGGGTTGCTTCCACTTTCTGTCTCTTGTGGATAATGTTAAACACCATCTTTTAAACATAGGTTAGGACGTTGTCTTTAATTAAAGAGGTAAAAGCAAGTTGAATAGAGTACTTAGATTTTCAGCCAGTCTTCGCCCAGTTTTAAAAACAGAAGCCATATCTAATTACTGTAAATTATCAGAATATTTACTTACTTTTTTTCCCTCTGTTAAACTTTAGATTTTGGTCCTAAAAACCGATTCTCAGGATCTTGTTGCTTCCTTCAGAGTAACGACTGGAACAAGCAATACCACAGCCATTAAGTCAATAGAGTTTGCCCGGAAGGGGAGGTGAGTGGGGCCTGTCTCTTTAGGGATGGTTTTAAAAGTGAGCAGAGTGCAAAAATACATTGAGAGTCAGTTTTTGTGTATATTATACTTAAATTTTTTGAGAGTTTATTTAAAAAATATTTATAGAAACTGTTACTGTCTGGTTCTTAAGTTTGTAAAGTTTACTGCATTGAGCCAGCAGTCAGATCTTACCAGAGGTTTATAGGTAGTTCCTTTACAGAAAAGATGTCTGAGTGGTCTGTGCATGGAAGCAAAATGCCTGGCACATGGTGAGCACTGGGCAGAGATGAACTATTTATTATATTGTAGTCAGAATTGATAGCATAGAATTCACATGGTAATTGAATATGCGGTTTACTTGTGTGAAACTTATTTATCCTCTTACTTTCAGATGTTTTTCTAGTAAGTTTGGTTACCCAATTAGAAGTAGATATCAATAGAAACAAGAAGGAAATAGGTTGTCAATAAGAGAAGTTGTCAGTAAGAGAAGTGATGGTCACTTTAGTTTGTATAGAAATCACCATTCACACTTAGAAGACATTCATGTTCAATTTCTCTTGAATTCAGAAAAAGTTAGTGAAGTCTGTAAGAAAGTGGTAAAATAAGTTGTATTTTAGACAGATTTCCAACACTTCTAATGTTAAAAATTTGGGCAATCCAAATGGTATATTTATTAACTCATTAAGAAGAATATATTGTACTGTAACTAAAATAAGCCAGAGAAATGAAGTATTTATATATATTTATCTGTAAGCTTGTAAATTTTGGAAATTGGTTTCAATATATAGGTTTTGGGTTTTAGTCAAATACTGGTACGTAAAGGGTTCGGGGATTACACAGGAAGTGCTGATACAAAGCATTTTCTCGCTTCAGATTTATATTTTAGCTTGAAAGGTGACAAGTAGATACATAAGTAGTCTAGTCCATTATGTAGATTTTCACTCATTCTCTTCCTTATTTGTTAGCTGTCTTGTGGTATTCTTCTTAGTAACTAGTAGTCATGGAAAATGTTAACAGGAACAGATCTCTAACCTCTGGTGTTGATATTTTTATCGTTTCTGTAGTTGCTTTTTAATTAACACAGCAGATCGAATAATCAGAGTTTATGACGGTAGAGAAATCTTAACCTGTGGAAGAGATGGAGAGCCTGAACCCATGCAGAAATTGCAAGACTTGGTGAATAGGTACGTGCCATAACCTGGATGAATATGTGCTTATTCATTACCTGGCATCCAGTTCCGGTTCTCCTTGGGCACTTTCTTTGTCCTTAGGACCCCATGGAAGAAGTGTTGTTTCTCTGGGGATGGGGAGTACATAGTGGCAGGGTCAGCCCGGCAGCATGCCCTGTACATCTGGGAGAAGAGCATTGGCAACCTGGTGAAGATTCTCCATGGGACCAGAGGCGAGCTCCTCCTGGATGTAGCTGTAAGTAGGATGAGAGATTGCTGCTGTTACTTACGTAACACAGAAAATCTTGGATTCATTCCTAGAACTGACTTTTCTCTGCTTCATTAAAATTTAGTGGCATCCTGTTCGACCCATCATCGCGTCCATTTCTAGTGGAGTGGTATCTATCTGGGCACAAAATCAAGTAGTAAGTATTTTTCTGGTT
>SJYC01033906.1:0-43171 GCA_006408675.1 Madoqua kirkii | reverse complement strand
TGTCTCTTGTGGATAATGTTAAACACCATCTTTTAAACATAGGTTAGGACGTTGTCTTTAATTAAAGAGGTAAAAGCAAGTTGAATAGAGATACTTAGATTTTCAGCCAGTCTTCGCCCAGTTTTAAAAACAGAAGCCATATCTAATTACTGTAAATTATCAGAATATTTACTTACTTTTTTTCCCTCTGTTAAACTTTAGATTTTGGTCCTAAAAACCGATTCTCAGGATCTTGTTGCTTCCTTCAGAGTAACGACTGGAACAAGCAATACCACAGCCATTAAGTCAATAGAGTTTGCCCGGAAGGGGAGGTGAGTGGGGCCTGTCTCTTTAGGGATGGTTTTAAAAGTGAGCAGAGTGCAAAAATACATTGAGAGTCAGTTTTTGTGTATATTATACTTAAATTTTTTGAGAGTTTATTTAAAAAATATTTATAGAAACTGTTACTGTCTGGTTCTTAAGTTTGTAAAGTTTACTGCATTGAGCCAGCAGTCAGATCTTACCAGAGGTTTATAGGTAGTTCCTTTACAGAAAAGATGTCTGAGTGGTCTGTGCATGGAAGCAAAATGCCTGGCACATGGTGAGCACTGGGCAGAGATGAACTATTTATTATATTGTAGTCAGAATTGATAGCATAGAATTCACATGGTAATTGAATATGCGGTTTACTTGTGTGAAACTTATTTATCCTCTTACTTTCAGATGTTTTTCTAGTAAGTTTGGTTACCCAATTAGAAGTAGATATCAATAGAAACAAGAAGGAAATAGGTTGTCAATAAGAGAAGTTGTCAGTAAGAGAAGTGATGGTCACTTTAGTTTGTATAGAAATCACCATTCACACTTAGAAGACATTCATGTTCAATTTCTCTTGAATTCAGAAAAAGTTAGTGAAGTCTGTAAGAAAGTGGTAAAATAAGTTGTATTTTAGACAGATTTCCAACACTTCTAATGTTAAAAATTTGGGCAATCCAAATGGTATATTTATTAACTCATTAAGAAGAATATATTGTACTGTAACTAAAATAAGCCAGAGAAATGAAGTATTTATATATATTTATCTGTAAGCTTGTAAATTTTGGAAATTGGTTTCAATATATAGGTTTTGGGTTTTAGTCAAATACTGGTACGTAAAGGGTTCGGGGATTACACAGGAAGTGCTGATACAAAGCATTTTCTCGCTTCAGATTTATATTTTAGCTTGAAAGGTGACAAGTAGATACATAAGTAGTCTAGTCCATTATGTAGATTTTCACTCATTCTCTTCCTTATTTGTTAGCTGTCTTGTGGTATTCTTCTTAGTAACTAGTAGTCATGGAAAATGTTAACGGAACAGATCTCTAACCTCTGGTGTTGATATTTTTATCGTTTCTGTAGTTGCTTTTTAATTAACACAGCAGATCGAATAATCAGAGTTTATGACGGTAGAGAAATCTTAACCTGTGGAAGAGATGGAGAGCCTGAACCCATGCAGAAATTGCAAGACTTGGTGAATAGGTACGTGCCATAACCTGGATGAATATGTGCTTATTCATTACCTGGCATCCAGTTCCGGTTCTCCTTGGGCACTTTCTTTGTCCTTAGGACCCCATGGAAGAAGTGTTGTTTCTCTGGGGATGGGGAGTACATAGTGGCAGGGTCAGCCCGGCAGCATGCCCTGTACATCTGGGAGAAGAGCATTGGCAACCTGGTGAAGATTCTCCATGGGACCAGAGGCGAGCTCCTCCTGGATGTAGCTGTAAGTAGGATGAGAGATTGCTGCTGTTACTTACGTAACACAGAAAATCTTGGATTCATTCCTAGAACTGACTTTTCTCTGCTTCATTAAAATTTAGTGGCATCCTGTTCGACCCATCATCGCGTCCATTTCTAGTGGAGTGGTATCTATCTGGGCACAAAATCAAGTAGTAAGTATTTTTCTGGTTTAACTACTTTGAAACTAGATACTCTTTCTGTATCAATGACCCTTGCAAATAGTAAGACAAAAGTTACTTAATTGACTTTCTCCACATGATTCTTCTAACCTGATTAAATAGTTCTGTGCATCTGGTTTTACTTTACTAGGAGGGTCTCGGTCCAAGCCAGTTTACTAGCTCTGTTTTCAGGGAGAAAGTCTAGGGTACTTCCTGGTGTATTTTTCTGTTGCTTATCTGAAATAGAGCTTTCTTGTGCTTTCTATTTTCAGCTCAGTTAGATTCTGTTTTGCATTTGGTTTTATTTTGAAAACTAATTATATTTTTAATCCATGTAGTCATAAGAAAACTTAACAGTTTACCTCAGAATTACATCTTTGAAAGATTAAGGATGTCCCTGGTAGTCCAGTGATTAAGAACTCACCTGCTAATGCAGGGCCACTGATTCGATCCATGGTCCGGGAAGGCCCCCCATGCTGCGGGACAGCTCAGCCGCTGCGCCGCAACTGAGCCCGAGCTCTGGAGCCAGTGCTGTGCAGCAGGGGGAGCCAATGCCCTGCGAAGGCCACGCACAGCAGTGACAGAAGCCCCACCTCCACAGCTAGGGAAAGCCCAGGTGCCAGTGAGGCTCCAGCACAGCCAAGTGAAGAAGGAACATCATGTTTTAAATACTTAAAAATGTTTTAAAGAAGACAGTTGTTCATGAAAAAATTGTACTTAATAGTATGGCATGTTTAAGATAGGAAATGCCTTATGATAGTAAAACCTGTAGATACCTAATTTTTATTACCTGCCAAATCTGATCTCAGAATTTTGAGTCTCTTATGCCCAGGCCTTTCATTTATGTCATTAATGTCCAGATTACAGACTGTTGCTTTTTCCTATGGTTAAGTAGTGTGTTTTGTTTGTGGCATAGGAAAACTGGAGTGCGTTTGCACCAGACTTCAAAGAATTGGATGAAAATGTAGAATATGAAGAAAGGGAATCAGAGTTTGATATTGAAGATGAAGATAAAAGTGAGCCTGAACAGACAGGTAATATTTCTCAGTTGCAGATAATATTTCCCAAAGGAAAAATGATTGTTTTAACTTAGTACTCATTCTTAATTTGTGCTGAAAATTCATTTCAGCACTTAGTCTAATTTTTTTTCTAAGCTTACACTTTTAATAGTGCTTTTAGAATCTTTATTTGTAAGGCATTGACTCAGCTTATATGGGCATTACTAGGGCTTGAGAGTAGCTCTCTGATGAGGATTTGCACACAGCACCTAGCAAAGCCACCCACACCTGCTGGGTGCTGAGCTGCTGTTGGGTATTGTCATTCCTTTGTCAGTAGCACGAAGGTAAAGAGCATGGATTCAAATCAGACCGCCTTGGACAGAATACTTATTCTTTAAACCTGAGCTTCCTTATCTGTAGAAACTGCCTTTTGCATTTGTGGGATATAAACAGTTCGTGTAGAGGGCTCACGATAGTGGCTAGATCATAATGAGCATTCTATGTTCTCTTCTAAAGGATCGTGCTTGTGGTTATTTTCATCTCTTGGCTTCTGAACTTCTAAATAGGAAACACCTTGAGAATAAATATCTCACTTAGCAGCAGCAGCAGCAACAGCAGCAACAGCAGTGTGTAAGAACAGGGCTTTGCATCTGGTGGACTTTGTGTGTATGAATGCGTCATGTGCCCCATTTGCACTGTCACTGATTGCTGGGCTTCTTGATGGTGCCAGGAATCAAGGAATTGGTGTTGAAGTTAGTTCTCTCCAACCTAAAGGTGCCAGTGCTCACTTAACTTGTATGCCTCAGGAGTCTTAGGAAAACTGTCAGGACTATAGGATATTTTGGATTGTATTGGTGTTAATGGGTTGTGTTGCATGGAAAGCTTCCCAAACTTCTGCATAAGTTGTTTCTTCTTCCCATCTCCTTAGCACATTGCACATGCCTTTATTGTAGCACTCAAGTTGTGGAACTGAAATTATCCGTTTCTGTCTGTCTCCCCAGTTAGACTGCTGGGGCTTTCACAAAAAAACTGTTTACAACTTTTGGGGGCAGTGCTGTATTTCCAGGGTCTAGCATATGGTGGAAGTTCAGCATGTATTTGCCAGATGGCGAAGTTAAATGAAATGCCTGATTTTCCTCCTGTTTCTCCTGGACTTCAGGTTATGAAAATCGTAAGCTGCATGTAGGCAGCAGTCTTCCGCTTCTTCTCACAGCTCTACTGTGTTTCCGCCCTGCAGGGGCTGACGCTGCAGAGGACGAGGAAGTGGATGTCACCAGCGTGGACCCTATCGCGGCCTTCTGCAGCAGGTGAGCCGGAGGCCAGGCCTCAGGGTGCGCCGCCTCTCCAGCCTCTGGGTGTGCTGCTCAGTCCCCCTGTTCCTCAGTCCCATCTGCCTTCAGGCTCAAAGATTAACTCCTGTGATGTGTAGGAGGTCCCGTCTATTCTGCCTTGATAGAAAGTCTTAAGGAAGTGAAGTGATTAATTTTATGCCATTTATTTTTACTACTGATTTTATCATATGTCTGATTTTCTTTTATCCATCTTGGCTTTCGTGAAATTTTAGGTCCGTACCTGTTGCTTATGGTTAGATGATTCTGCCCTAGAGGAAGGGTTCATGGTTTAAGCAACTTTCTCCTCTTTTTTCCTATCCCTTTTCTGATCCTGTTCCAAATAGTGATGAAGAACTGGAAGATTCAAAGGCTCTATTATATTTACCCATTGCCCCTGAGGTAGAAGACCCAGAAGAAAATCCTTATGGCCCCCCACCGGATGCAGTCCAAACCTCCTTGATGGACGAAGGGGCTAGTTCAGAGAAGAAGAGGCAGTCTTCAGCAGATGGGTCCCAGCCACCTAAGAAGAAACCCAAAACAACCAATATTGAACTGCAAGGAGTACCAAATGATGGTAAGGGCCACATTGCCTCTCTCCCATATGATAGACCCACTCTCCAGCACAACCTGTAATTTCCTTTCTGGGTGATATTCCCTTAAAGGAATTTTTCCATGAGTCTTTTTGTAGTGTTTTACAGCTTTGTAACAGTTTTATCTGCTTTTCTTTTAAAATGGGGAGATTCTGCCCTCAGTACTTTTACTAAGATAACACGCTTTAAGTCTTCTGACATCTGGATCAGTTTGTTTAAATATCAGGCTTCCTCTACCTCTCCTCCCAAATACTCATTAAGTGGTAAAGTATCAATACTGGTCAGACCTGGACAGTCTTAATTCTAGAAGCCTTTTTAATCCCATGGTAGAGTCTGGATTCTTACCCTGGTCTCCTGAGTGCTGAAGCCCATTCACTTTCTGCTTTCATGTGCCAGTGTGTACATGTGCATTCCTGTTCTGACTTGTGTGATAAAGCACTAGGGCGCCTTTGATCTCCCTTTTCTATTTAGAGCTGCTGCCAATCAGTTCAGTTGCTCAGTCGTGTCCGACTGCGACCCCATGAATCGCAGCACACCAAGCCTCCCTGTCCATCACCAACTCGCAGAGTTCACCCAAACTCATGTCCATCGAGTCGGTGATGCCATCCAGCCATCTCATCCTCTGTCGTCCCCTTCTCCTCCTGCCCCCAATCCCTCCCAGCATCAGGGTCTTTTCCAGTGAGTCAGCTCTTCTCAGGAGGTGGCCAAAGTATTGGAGTTTCAGCCTCAGCATCAGTCCTTCCAATGAACTCCCAGAACTAGTCTCCTTTAGGATGGACTGGTGGGATCTCCTTGCAGTCCAAGGGACTCTCAAGAGTCTTCTCCAACACCACAGTTCAAAAGCATCAATTCTTTGGCGCTCAGCTTTCTTTGTAGTCCAACTCTCACATCCATACATGACCACAGGAAAAACCATAGCCTTGACTAGGTGGACCTTTGTTGGCAAAGTAATATCTCTGCTTTTAATATACTGTCTAGGTTGGTCATAACTTTCCTTCCAAGTAGTAAGCGTCTTTTAATTTCATGGCTGCAGTCACCATTTGCAGTGATTTTGGATCCCCCCAAAATAAAGTCTGACACTGTTTCCACTGTTTCCCCATCTATTTCTGATGAAGTGATGGGACCGGATGCCATGATCTTAGTTTTCTGACTGTTGAGCTTTAAGAGAGCTGCTATAGTTTGTTGTGAACCATATAGGCTATGTGTGCCTTTTGGCCAAGCAACTATTTGTCATGTTATGGCTACTGTTTTATAGTATTATAATTAGTAAACAAACTTTTCCTCTTGTGTTAGTGGACTTGGGACACAAGAGCAAAACTCTTTGCCCATGGTAGGTGGCATGCATGTGCTTGATTGGGGTGACGTGTGGATTCCTTTCCATGCCTGTTTGTCCTTTTACAGAAGTCCATCCACTACTGGGTGTGAAGGGGGATGGCAAATCCAAGAAGAAGCAAGCAGGCCGGCCGAAAGGATCAAAAGGTAAAGAGAAAGATTCTCCATTTAAACCGAAACTCTACAAAGGGGACAGAGGTTTACCTCTGGAAGGATCAGCGAAGGGTAAAGTGCAGGCGGAGCTCAGCCAGCCCTTGACAGGTAAGGACACATTGGGAGCACTGTCTGGCTTTCTTCGTGGCCTTGCTTTGTACAGCCTCTGACTCCGTTTAACTGCAACATTTTTTCCTTACTTCCCTCCTTTTCCCCAGTGGCAGATAATTCTCCAAGTGTTAAGCTGCTGCCAAGGGCAGCTCAACCAGATTTGGCTTCATTCAGTGGCTGTTAACGTTGGGTCCATAACTAGGTTTCAGGGAAATGCTTTCCTTTGATCTCCACCCCCCCCCTCCCAAAATTCTTTTTAACAGCATTAACTACCTGCTACACTTGAATAATTTCTAAATGTTGATGCCTGGTCTAGCTGTCTGTTAACATCCAAATCCTGCTGTGCCTAACTACTTCCCAAACATCTTCCCTCCTTCTCCCCAGTGGCAGAAGATCTTTGAGTTTTAAGCTGCTGCCAAGGGCAGGCTAAATCAGATTTGGCTTAATTCAGTGGCTCTTAACCTTGGGTCTGCAACTATATTTCACGAGTTCTCCATTCCCTTGATCTATGTACAAAATATTGTGTGAATATTTTTGTGGGGAAGATGCTTATACATTTCATAGGATTCCTTTAGGAATCCATGACCTCAAAAAGGGTAAGAACCCCTCGTTTAATTAATATTTTCATCTGTATTTGCTTCTATGTTTTTTGTTTTGTTTTGTCTCAAAGATCCAGGCAGGTAACCAGAAACGTGAGCTGCTTTATACAGCCCCTGACTGTTTAACTGTATCATCTTTTTTCTCTCTGTTCAAATTGTTCAAATCCCAGAGGTGGTGTTTTTCTCTCTCAGTATTCTAGAAACAATGATGGAGTTGTTAGTAGTATTGTCATATTAAGGAAGAAGATGAGGGTTTTTTTAAAAACAAAACAAAACGAGATTATCCAAAAGACAGACTTTGTAGCTTCTTAATACCTAAGCTTCTTGATGCTTACCGAGTTTCGAGTTTTTCTCACTTTTCTAGGTTTGAGGGATTTTTATTGGAGGAGGGAGAACAGTTTCAGTTTCTTATCAAATTCTTGTGAATCTAGTAGGCTAAAGGGTCTTTTGTTTGGAAAATAGTGATCAATTTAGGATTTAATTCTACTCAAACATTGTTGGGTTTTGGAAACTTTTTTTAGGCACTGCTTTAGTTAACACAGCAGTCTCAATTTTCTGTGGCTACGTCTATAAATTCAGAGGCAGGACTAACAGTATATCAGTGGTTATATTTGAGGGGATTTTCCCACCAGATTAGAAATTTTAGTTGTGTTAATCGAAATGTGATGATATGCACTAGAATGCAAACCAGAATTCCTTAAGCCAGTTTATTATTGTGAACATGAATTCTCTTCTACAGAGAAGCTGGAACAGACTCATTGACTCATCATTTTGAGTATCCCCACTCAGATTCACCCTAGTTTCACAGTCCTACACTGTACCACTAGAGCACCAGCATTTTTCCCCCAGTAGCAGTATTTATGGTACTCCACTGATTTATCACCTCCACACTCAGTTCATTTAGGGCCATGTCTATATATTTTAAAAAATCCCTAGAACAAGTTATATGGGTATTGTTAACAAAGACTTCAGGTCAGTAATTGACTAATATAAATAAAAATGATCCTTCCATAACTCATTTCTTGAATAATCTGATGCTACTGCAGAAGAAACTATTTAAAGTTTAAATTAATTTCCCTGGCCCCAAAAGCTAAATTGCTTCAGGATGATTTAAAATGTTGGCAAACATGTTGAATTAATTTAAATACTCTGACATAGTTTCCCAGCATCTTCAGAATCTGTATGTAATTAACCATTTGCTCTTTTATTACTAAGTATATGGTAAATAAAACATTTAAAGTTTTTAAAAACCAGATTTTTCTTATGGCCATTAATAGTAACTAAATATTTTTGGCATTTTCCAAATTGGGCTTTTGTCAAAGGTCCCGTGAAGTACTCTGTTTTATGGCTCAGCGTATAAGAGCAGTGGTGTTTTTCCAACTATGCTTCAAAAACATCTAAATGACATTGAAAATCAGAATGTTGAAGTTTACTTAGCTGTAAATGAACGGATTCTTTTATTCCCTTAAGCTCTCAAAATACTGCATTGAAGTTTTGAGGTAGGTGTAAAATACATAGTGTTTGTACATGTCAGCATTTCAGAGCTCCTTTCAGCAAGAGTGGTTATCATCATCAAGGGCCTATTAGGAGTTTATTCCCACTCACTTAGCTGACAAGTTACAAGAGGGTTAAAACCTCCTTAAAGGCTAAAACTTGTGTCTTGAAATAGCAGGGTGCTTCAGACTGGATTTTTTTTTCTGCATTGTTATTAGGCACTTCAGTTGGTCAACCTTAAATAGAGGCAGCTATTTTAATGCCTTCATCCTTTAAAAGGACTCGGGGAGACTTGTACAGAACAAGGCCAGAGTGAGGATGTGCTTTCCTAGAGCACAGACGAAAGAACTGCCTGAATCACTGCAGACATTCCACCGGCTTTTCATGATCACGCTGTTTGGGGTTCTCAGGGGAAGAATGCTGAAGTGGTTTGCTGTTCCCTTCTCCAGTGGACCAGGCTTGTCAGAACTCTCCACCCTGACCCACCCGTCTTGGGTGGCCCTGCACGACATGGTGCATAGCTTCACCGGGTTACACAAGGCTGTGGTCCATGTGCTCAGTTTTGTTAGTTTTCTGTGATGGTGGTTCTCATTCTGTGGGCGATGTATTAAAGTTCTTATTTCTTCTGTCTGCCCTCTGATGAATGAGGATAAAGAGACTTGTGCAGGATTCCTGATGGAAGGGACTGACTGTAGGGGAAACTGCTTCTTGCTCTGGTGGGCACTTGAGAGTGAAAAAACTAGCTTTTAAAGCTCAACATTCAGAAAACTAAGAGCATGGCATCTGGTGCCGTCACTTCACGGCAAACAGACGGGAAACAATGGAAACAGTGACAGACTTTATTTTTAGGGCTCCAGAATCACTGCAGACAGTGACTGCAGCCATGAAATTAAGACACTTGGTCCTTGGAAGAAAAGCTGTGACTAAGTTTTTAAAAACCAGATTTTTCTTATGGCCATTAATAGTAACTAAATATTTTTGGCATTTTCCAAATTGGGCTTTTGTCAAAGGTCCCGTGAAGTACTCTGTTTTATGGCTCAGCGTATAAGAGCAGTGGTGTTTTTCCAACTATGCTTCAAAAACATCTAAATGACATTGAAAATCAGAATGTTGAAGTTTACTTAGCTGTAAATGAACGGATTCTTTTATTCCCTTAAGCTCTCAAAATACTGCATTGAAGTTTTGAGGTAGGTGTAAAATACATAGTGTTTGTACATGTCAGCATTTCAGAGCTCCTTTCAGCAAGAGTGGTTATCATCATCAAGGGCCTATTAGGAGTTTATTCCCACTCACTTAGCTGACAAGTTACAAGAGGGTTAAAACCTCCTTAAAGGCTAAAACTTGTGTCTTGAAATAGCAGGGTGCTTCAGACTGGATTTTTTTTTCTGCATTGTTATTAGGCACTTCAGTTGGTCAACCTTAAGTAGAGGCAGCTATTTTAATGCCTTCATCCTTTAAAAGGACTCGGGGAGACTTGTACAGAAAGAGGCCAGAGTGAGGATGTGCTTTCCTAGAGCACAGACGAAAGAACTGCCTGAATCACTGCAGACATTCCACCGGCTTTTCATGATCACGCTGTTTGGGGTTCTCAGGGGAAGAATGCTGAAGTGGTTTGCTGTTCCCTTCTCCAGTGGACCAGGTCTTGTCAGAACTCTCCACCCTGACCCACCCGTCTTGGGTGGCCCTGCACGACATGGTGCATAGCTTCACCGGGTTACACAAGGCTGTGGTCCATGTGCTCAGTTTTGTTAGTTTTCTGTGATGGTGGTTCTCATTCTGTGGGCGATGTATTAAAGTTCTTATTTCTTCTGTCTGCCCTCTGATGAATGAGGATAAAGAGACTTGTGCAGGATTCCTGATGGAAGGGACTGACTGTAGGGGAAACTGCTTCTTGCTCTGGTGGGCACTTGAGAGTGAAAAAACTAGCTTTTAAAGCTCAACATTCAGAAAACTAAGAGCATGGCATCTGGTGCCGTCACTTCACGGCAAACAGACGGGAAACAATGGAAACAGTGACAGACTTTATTTTTAGGGCTCCAGAATCACTGCAGACAGTGACTGCAGCCATGAAATTAAGACACTTGGTCCTTGGAAGAAAAGCTGTGACAAACCTAAGCAGTGTATTAAAAAGCAGAGACATCACTTTGCAGACAAAGTTCTGTATAGTCAAAGCTATGGTTTTTCTAGTAGTCATATATAGATTTGAACCATAAAGAAGGCTGAGCGCCAAAGAATTGATGCTTTCAAACTGTGGTGCTGGAGAAGACTCTTGAGAGCCCCTTGGATGGCAAGAAGATCAAACCAGTCAATGCTAAAGGAAATCAGTCCTGAATATTCACTGGAAGTACTGATGCTGAAGCTCCAATACTTTTGCCACCTGGTGTGAAGAGCCGACTCATTGGAAAAGAACCTGATGTGGGAACGATTGAGGGCAAGAGAGAAAGGGGACCACAGGATGCAGTGGTCAGATGGCATCATTGACTCAATGGACAAGAACAAACTCTGGGAGATAGTGAAGGACAAGGAAGCCTGGCGTGCTGCAGTCCGTGGGGTTGTAAAGAATCGGACAGGACTGAGCAACTGAAGAATGACATGATTGTGTACATTGCATACTTGCCTGTATACTTCCTTCTTCCCATCTTCTTCTCTTGCCTTGGTTCCTTCGCCTTTTCCTATATGGAAATCTCCAAAATGGCCAGATAAGACCCCAGAGTATGCTGAGGAGTGGGATTGTTAAAAAAGCCTCAAAGGGGCTTTGTGGTTTATTGCCAGCCTTCCTTGGAGGGCCTTAGCCACTAGCTGCCCTGTGGGTCTTTGTGAAAACTGTGACTCTAGGGGAGAGTGCTGACACTGAGTATCGTAGTGGGCCATCAGAGGTCTCCATTTCAAGACAACCTATCATATCTTTTGTGTGGATTTCTTTGGGTGGGGCTTCATCCCGTACCATTTTGGAGGGCCCAGAGGCTGGCTAACCATGCTGTTGATTTTCGTGTGGCTCCCCAGGACCTTTGAGGTAATAAAAACTCATGTCTCACATTCTTCCACATCTTGGAGGTTTTCAGTGAAGCAGCAGCAGGCTGTCACTGTGGATTTTCCACCAGGTATTAAGAAATGAATAGTGGCTGAGGCTGAGCCATCCTCAAAGATCAGTCTGATGGGTGTACAGTATTTGTATATTCAGTGCTTTGTGGACTTTGCTTCCCCACGAAGGTCCTAGTTTTGCATTAGAGCCAGACTGTTTGAAGGCAGGATTATAGGTGTAGGCTACTGCTCAAGTTGGATAAGTGCCAGCTGTTTGTTCCTATGAATAATTAATCAGTTAACTGAAGAAGCTGTTCAGTAAGCGCGGATTAGTCCTGACAAAGCTGCTATGGTCTGTTGCTTGTTGCAGCAGGAGATTATGCATTTCAGAGGATACTTGGAAGACTAATAGAGCACCAATACTTATCTAGCCAGAATCTGGGGTTTGAAAATTCTTCCCTGCCAAACAGCTCATCATTATTGGATGGACCAGTGGACCCACATCCGTGTCAACACACTTTGTGTGGTAGGGCCCGTCAGAGAAGCTTGAGGGACACTGAACTGGGGACTTCTCAGAAAGTCTGTGTCAGCATTGCTCCATCTTCCAGATTCCCCCTAGTTACCTTACACTCTCCAGAGGACAGTCTTCAGGACCAAAACTTGAAGTGTGAGCAGAACCACTCGAGTCCCTGTTGCCCGTGACCACTCAAGGGTTGCCCAGGAAGTAGGGCTCCTTAGTAAGGGTGACAAAGCTGTGGTTTGTCACGTATGGGGTCTGAAGGCCTTGTGGGACGGCGGGCCTGAAGGGCGTGGGGTGGTGCTCTCTCGAGGGCGGCAGAGGCCAGGCTGAGTGGAGCTGTCACCTCTGAGGCCCACAGGCCCCCTCAGACCCCCCTGCCTGTGGCGCGCTGCTGCGCTCCTGGTTCTGGTCCCACGCCCTGGGCCTCTGAACCATATCCTGTTCATTTAGTGAGCTGATGATTTAAAATGATTGGTAGGGCTTTCCCCCAGCCCCTTTCCTTTAAAAACATGATCATTCTCTCAAAGACTTATCTATGAATTCCTGCTAAGATCAGATTTCTAGATGGCTGGTTGGGTATTGTCATTCTGTGTGGTCTTATTATCTGACTAAGGTAATGCTTGAAAATTAATATCCAGTGTTTTCTGGCTTAGCTGTTTTGGGGAGGTAACAGTAGCAGCTGTTCACTGTGAGCTGAATTTTTCTTAATTTTTTATCACTGGAGCTTTCTGTTATGTTGCAGAAATAAGACTCGGAGCAAATTTTAATTCACCTGGAGATCTGCTGTTTTGCTGTTCTGTGTGTCTTGTCTTCCTCGTAGATGAGCTGTTCTGGTGTTGGTTTGTTGCGTGACGCCTCAACAAACTTTGTTTTTGGTCTGTTCACAGGAAAGAGGACAATAAGAAAAAACACTAACTGACCTCAGATAAGCAGTATAATGTGGCTTATTAATCATCTTGAGTGCCCATTATAAAATACACACCACTTCTTCCTCTTATGATTTAGGCTTAAAATGTCAATGTTGTGTCTTGTTTTTAAACTTAAAATTAGATTGGTCACAGAGTACCTGTGGGAATGATCATGAAAGCTAGCCTTAAAGTATTTAAAGTTCTGTGGAGTAGATTCTTTTAGCTCAGATTTTCTTAAAAATCAAGAGGTTAATCATTACATTTTATGTTGAAAGATCTGAAAAGCTTAAATATACTTCTGTGGCTTCCCCAGTGGCTCAGTGATAACAGTCAGCTTGCCAATGCGGAAGACATGGGTTCGAGCCCAGATGTGGAAAGAGCCCTTGGAGAAGGAAATGGCAACCTACTCCAGTATCCTGCCTGGAAATATTTTTAACATGTAGCACCCAGGAGAGTTTTGGTCTGTTCTCAGGCAAATTGGAATTTATTTTTATTGCCAGTTTTCATGTGTACCTGCACTTTAAAAATGAGGTTAAAAGCAAATTATAAGTGGGTACTCTTTTTTTTTTTTAATAGCTTGGGCAATTATTTTAAACCATTTTCCCTTCAAGTAGCATGTTCTTCTCCACTCCAGATAACACTGGGAGGACTTTTCTTCACCTTGTTCTCTTTTTCCACTTCTTAGTTAGTGTTTCACAACAGCCCATTTCAGGATGTCCTTCAGAGACTGAGCAGCTTCTGTGGAGTGACCAGGGAAGTGTTCATTTCACTGTTGAGGGTTTTATTTATTAATCAGTTGTTGGTCCACAGAAATGCCAGCAGTGGTTTTCATTAACATTTCACTATATTCTGTATTCTGAGGAGTTGAGGGTATCCCTTAAGGAACAGAGGTGTTTGAAAAAGGGTGTTTTGCTCATCGTTAATCATTTAGTGGTGAATTAGTGTAATGTATGAAAGATGGAAAGATGCAGCACCCTAGAATTTCCTGTCCTTGCTTGCTTCTCTTTTTGAAATAGGAAGCAGCATTAACACCTAGAATGGTTAGCGGCTTGAAATGTATAGAAGTCTGATCATTTTGCCCTTTTTCTCCCTTTGGGGGTCAACGCTGAGAAACATCCTGGGAGCATGGTTTGGGATTTGAATCATTTGTTGCTTTGGTAAAGGGTAATTGGAAGTTGGAGTTGGTTTCAACTTAAGGTGGAGGGGTGGGGCGTTCTTAGCTTATGATTGCTTGGAATGCATCTTTTAGCATCCATCAGTATTTCTGTTCTTGAAAGTAACTGGTCTGAGTTGATACTAAAGAAATCTTTTTATTTCTAATCTCTTTAGCAGGAGGAGCAATCTCAGAACTGTTATGAAGACCCTTGAAGTTCTTCATTCTTTCCTACTTTGCCATCATGTGGCCTCTGGACACTGGTCAGTCATCTGAGATTGACTTTAATTTAAAACAAAGGCCTCTGTCTTCCACCCAGGAGGTGGAAAGAGTGAATTTTATGTTTGAATGAAGAAGTGAATTATGGAAGAAGAGTATATGTCCCTTCCCTTTCAAGCATAAGTCCAAATAGACTCTCAGGAATGAGGATTTGTGAAACATCAAACAGGAGTTTTGACTCTGCATTTAAGTGCTCGTGTGTTGCTGGAGGAGATTGCTGGTCTGCTCGTCTGTCTTCCCTGTGCCCAGCACCGTTTCGGCTCCTCACTGGCTATCTCCTACTGGCCTTCGCTCCTCAGTGCATGTCCTTGAGTGACTTATTTTTACCTGAAATTTTGCTGCCTGTATCCTAGAAAGAACTTTGGTTTGCACATTCTTCCCTTCATTTTTAAAGTTACCTACTCACCAGATGCCTCCTATATTTCCATAATCTGTTACAAAGGATGGGCAGAAAAGAAAGTGCTTGAAAGAGTTCAGATTTTCTGAGAGAGAGATAAGAAAGACCCCCTCTTTTGAACTTTTGGTAACATTTTGCTGAAGAAGCTAGGCTGTAAGAGGGTCAGGATTTTTCTTGGTTTTCTTTTCATTGCATGTTTCTCTCCAGTATTGGTTCATTCAATCATGATTTATGAAGATAGTTTATTTCATTTGTCTCCAGCAAAGAATCATTAGTAGTTTATATTGCTTTACCTGTACTGGCTTCCAGAGACAAAAACAAACTGGTGTGTCTCTGAACAAGCTTATTTTATACTGGGGTGGGGGAATCTATGCAAGGACTAAAATAAAACCGTCCGTAATCAAAGCAGCAACAACACAATTCAAATAAAAAGTCAAGGAACCTTTTTTTTTTATCATTGCTTGTGGACATCTGTCCTTCCCATCAGTCATTGTGTTTCCCCTCCTTATATCCATGCTCCTTTTCCTTCCTACGTGTTTCCAGTCACTTCCTTTCTGTGAAAGGTTGCTCAGCTTTTAAAAATTTTTAATTTTTGCTTTTGCTGTTCTTTGTATAAAAAGTAGCAGATTGAATGGCTGTGTCCCCCAGGTGTTTGAAATTCTCCAGAGTGAAGAAAGCAGGTATGCAGAAGGCGCTCCAGCCCCTCTGAGTAGAGCTTGAGCTGACTGGAAGCACTCAGTCTGGATCATCATTTTCACGGTATTTTCAAAGGAGAGTTAAACATGAGCTTATTGGGAAATCTCCGTCGGTTGGTGGTTGCTTCAGTAGGTAGCCAAACAAATTGATTGCTTTTTGGATTTTAGCATAGAAATCAAAGTAGAACGCATCAGCAAGAGTCTCTTCCATTCCGTCTCTAGAACCAAAATGTTCAGTAGTTGAAGAGGTCTCCCTGAACCAGTGGCCAGATGTCTATATTTTTAGATGCCACTGCCTTTTCCTCAGATGCTCCTGTTGTGAATTTCATTTCCTATTTCATATCAGACCAGTGGTTGAGATTGGTAGGTGGGTCGCTAGGCATGTTTCTGTTTTGCGGACATTATTTCCATTTCATTTCTGTCTCTACCGTACACTGTAGTAGTATGCAAACTGTGTGATACAGGCGGCCTTTGCCTTATTTCTGCAAAGTAGCTGGGTGTCCTCTGCCTGAGCATTGGGATGTTCAGGCTCTGTCCGCCTCCTAAACTGGCTCCTGAGAAAATCAATGTCAGCCTTGCCAGAGTGTCTGATAGCAGCTCCTAATAATTATGCTTCTGGAATTGTTTTCAGCTCCTGAAACCTTGTGTCCATTTCAGTTTGATTCTCTAGATTTGTACAATATATGCATATTCTTTGTTCCCTTCTGTCCCCCTCCCATCCTGTCAGTGTTTTTTAATGTCCTGTAGTTTTGTATGAGAGGAGACTTAGCCACGGGTACTTCTTGCTGAAGCTTTAATGCTTTGTAAATAAAATTGGATGTTTATTAAAGAACAGGTGTAGGTGTTTGCTTGTAGACAACTGATCACTTCTGAAAGTCACCAGCCTCTTCACTCTGTGCAACAGAAAATACAGCTTACTTGGTTAATGTTACTAATAGATCTTTTCTATATGGAAATACAGAGCTGGAAGGGCCGAGAGGTGGCCTGGTAGTCTCGATATCTGCCTCTGGACAATATTATATTAAATAAACAAAGCAAATTAGTGTTGGATCATTTAGGAGTGACCTCTCTTCACATTCTTTTGCTCAGTAAGCACTCAGAGGCTGCAGTCCAGGAGGCATTCCAGAGCTTACAGAAACACTTGTGGGGCGCCTCCTGCCTCCCAGGGATCTTTCTTAAAGTGTAACTACAGGTAAATTACTCTTCATGAGCACTTTTTCTGCCTAAATTAAATAGCTTTGAAATCCACTGGATACTTAACTGTCTCCTAAAGAATAAGAATACTTAAGTCTTTGATTTTAATTGTCTCTAAATCTGAGTGTCTGTTTACGAATCTTCCCTGTTTACATGACTGAGAATCTTTTTGACATCACAGCTGTTTCCTAGCAACCTTGACCCAAGTGAATTATGAACTCCTTCCATGTTTTGTGGGTTGGACGGACTAGACTGAGAGGCAGGAAGGTTTAGGTATCCTCTCCCCGAGAATATATCTTTTGTTACCTTGGGAAGGAAGAGTGCCTACAAGTGAGAAGCTGCATTTAATATTGCCTGTCTTGCTAAGCGTTGATTCTAGAAGACCTCGTGGTCCTTGCCTTCATGAATTCTCATTTCCCTTTAAAATTCCTTACACATGAAGAGTGTTTCACACTTTACAAAGTGTTTTCATGTACAGTTTATCGTACGATGCTGAAAGTGACCTTCCTGAAATAGGCAAGGAGTTCTTAATTTACAAAGGAGGAAACAAAATCAGAAAGAGGAAGTCGCTTGCATCTTAGTCCAGAGCCCTTAATCCTTTTAATAGAAGCTTTAGGAGCATTTAAAGGTGATGATAGCTTAATTCAAATTAATCCTCTTTTTTTTAGAGTTAGTATTTGATTTCTTGTTTGGTCAGATTTAACGGGGATTTTGGAACGTTTGAATTCAGATCCCACAATTTGGGAAGGGTGAGGAACAGTATAGCCTCAGTGGGCATTGAGGTTACTTGGAAATTCACTTCAGCTTCTGAAGCCTTTTCATCTGTCTTCCCAAGAGGGGGATTTAAATTCATTAAAAAGATGAGAAAAGAGTGAAGACTTTGGGAAGGTGGTCATTAGCAAACAGATAGTAAAGCAACAGTATTGTGCCTTTTGTCTCCTGTGGCCTCACCTGTTAATAAGGACTGGACTTTAATTTTTTATTGACAATGCATGCATCATATCTTTTGACTCTGAAGGCTGTCTTACGTCAAAGGAATTGAGTTATGAGATGGTGGTGGATTTAGCTGGAACACCTCAGGTGTTGGCTGAGGGTAGTGAAATGCCTGCTAAGACATGAAGACTGTGGCCACTAGTTTCATCCTTGGGAGCCTGGTGTTGACCTTCTGTCTACCTTTGGTGGTGACTTCACCTAAAACGCTGGCCATCCCTGAGAAACTGCAAGAAGCTGTGGGGAAAGTCATTGTCAATGCCACAGCCTGTACTGTCACCTGTGGCCTTGGCTTTAAGGAAGAGACTGTCTGTGAGGTGGGCCCTGATGGAGTGAGGAGGAAGTGTAAGTCTCAGCGCCTGGAATGTCTGACCAACTGGCTCTGTGGAATGCTCCATTTCACCCTTCTCATAGGGGAAGAATTTAAGCTGAGCTGTCTGAGTCCAGACATCCTGGAGATCGGGCGGGAAGCTTTCCGATTCACCTGGAGACTTGCTCGGGGAATCATCTCAACTGATGATGAAGTCTTCAGACCCTTCCGAGCCAGCTCCTACTTTATAAAGTTTCAGTCCATTCAAGAGTATGACTCTGGGACCTACCGGTGTGATGTGCAACTGGTAAAAAACTTGAGGCTTGTCAAGAGGCTCTATTTTGGGCTGAGGGTCCTTCCTCCTCATTTGGTGAACCTGAATTTCTATCCGTCCCTTACTGAGGGTCAGAAGCTGGTGGACAAGGGCCTGGAAGTGAATCTGGACAACAACTCCAGGCCTCAGCACCCACCGTGGGAGAAGAAGGTGGCCGTAGCTGTGGGAATAGGAGTTGCCTGCGGCGTGACTGGTGGTGTGTTGGTGAGCATCGCGCTGTGCGGCAGGCTGAGGGTGATCCACAGCAGTGCCAGCCTTGAGACGTTACAAGCCTTGCTGCCAGAGGGCGGGATGCTCGGGAAGCCAGACTAGGTCTTCAGGGCAGTTTCTGGCTGCCTGCTTGTGGGCTGGCTAAGAGGGAGACTTCGTTACCAAAGAGCTGAGCGGAGCGTGTGGGACAGGCAGCATGATGGTGGCCGTGGGCCAGTCTCTAACTGTATCCTGGGTGGCCCTCTTCCAGCTCTTCCCTGCCCACCAGGTACCCGGTAAACCTGACTGCAGGCATCTCCCTACTCCTGAGACGAGTAGTATCTTCCATATTTGCATTAATTTTCTGCCCTTTACAGCTTGCATGCCTCCTACCGTGATCTCCCTTCTGAGCAATATAATCATGTAGAAGGATATGATAGCTTTTCTCATGAGAGCAGTTTTTTCCTCTTCAATAAAATAACTCACATTAACTATACGGAGACCTAACCTTTTCTGCTCTTTAGTGTAAAACTTCTTGTCAGTTGTTTAAATTGTCCGACTGTAGTCCGTCTGGTTTTGGGTTAAAGTCACACCAGAGTTTTTAGAACAGACATTGAACAAACTGCTTTTTCACAGCGTATGCCCATTTGTGGCAGAGCCAAGGGTGATGACGACTGCAGCCTCGCGTGTGTAAGAGACCGAATGTTAGTAAGTCAGTTGCCACCCTTCCACCTCTCAGGTGAAGCCTCTGTGCTCAGGGCTAAATTGAATTACTAGCGAAACGTTGGATTTTTCTGCTGGTAGATTTCCCCTGAACGGCTTCTTTGCTTGCTTCCTGATCCTATCCTTCTAGCAACTTCAGTGCCCTGAAGTTTATGTTGCTGGAGAAGTCAGGTTGGTTTCTTAGAACGGTCAGGGCCCCTGAGAGAGGGCTAGTACCTCCCTTCCTCAACAGGACATCCAGTCTTAAGAGGTCAATCAGACTGTGTCTGAGATAATTGGCTTGGCTTGTGGAACCCTCAGGGAAGTGGCTCTTGGGCCACCAACTGAGCTGATTCTACTTGAGAGAATTAGCATTTCTTCCCTTCATTTTGCTGTCATGATTCACCTGGAGACTTGCTCGGGGAATCATCTCAACTGATGATGAAGTCTTCAGACCCTTCCGAGCCAGCTCCTACTTTATAAAGTTTCAGTCCATTCAAGAGTATGACTCTGGGACCTACCGGTGTGATGTGCAACTGGTAAAAAACTTGAGGCTTGTCAAGAGGCTCTATTTTGGGCTGAGGGTCCTTCCTCCTCATTTGGTGAACCTGAATTTCTATCCGTCCCTTACTGAGGGTCAGAAGTCAGTGGACAAGGGCCTGGAAGTGAATCTGGACAACAACTCCAGGCCTCAGCACCCACCGTGGGAGAAGAAGGTGGCCGTAGCTGTGGGAATAGGAGTTGCCTGCGGCGTGACTGGTGGTGTGTTGGTGAGCATCGCGCTGTGCAGCAGGCTGAGGGTGATCCACAGCAGTGCCAGCCTTGAGACGTTACAAGCCTTGCTGCCAGAGGGTGGGATGCTCGGGAAGCCAGACTAGGTCTTCAGGGCAGTGTTCTGGCTGCCTGCTTGTGGGCTGGCTAAGAGGGAGACTTCGTTACCAAAGAGCTGAGCGGAGCGTGTGGGACAGGCAGCATGATGGTGGCCGTGGGCCAGTCTCTAACTGTATCCTGGGTGGCCCTCTTCCAGCTCTTCCCTGCCCACCAGGTACCCGGTAAACCTGACTGCAGGCATCTCCCTACTCCTGAGACGAGTAGTATCTTCCATATTTGCATTAATTTTCTGCCCTTTACAGCTTGCATGCCTCCTACCGTGATCTCCCTTCTGAGCAATATAATCATGTAGAAGGATATGATAGCTTTTCTCATGAGAGCAGTTTTTTCCTCTTCAATAAAATAACTCACATTAACTATACGGAGACCTAACCTTTTCTGCTCTTTAGTGTAAAACTTCTTGTCAGTTGTTTAAATTGTCCGACTGTAGTCCGTCTGGTTTTGGGTTAAAGTCACACCAGAGTTTTTAGAACAGACATTGAACAAACTGCTTTTTCACAGCGTATGCCCATTTGTGGCAGAGCCAAGGGTGATGACGACTGCAGCCTCGCGTGTGTAAGAGACCGAATGTTAGTAAGTCAGTTGCCACCCTTCCACCTCTCAGGTGAAGCCTCTGTGCTCAGGGCTAAATTGAATTACTAGCGAAACGTTGGATTTTTCTGCTGGTAGATTTCCCCTGAACGGCTTCTTTGCTTGCTTCCTGATCCTATCCTTCTAGCAACTTCAGTGCCCTGAAGTTTATGTTGCTGGAGAAGTCAGGTTGGTTTCTTAGAACGGTCAGGGCCCCTGAGAGAGGGCTAGTACCTCCCTTCCTCAACAGGACATCCAGTCTTAAGAGGTCAATCAGACTGTGTCTGAGATAATTGGCTTGGCTTGTGGAACCCTCAGGGAAGTGGCTCTTGGGCCACCAACTGAGCTGATTCTACTTGAGAGAATTAGCATTTCTTCCCTTCATTTTGCTGTCAGAAGGAAATCAACCCTGGGATTTCTTTGGAAGGAATGATGCTAAAGCTGAAACTCCAGTACTTTGGCCACCTCATGGGAAGAGTTGACTCATTGGAAAAGACTCTGACGCTGGGAGGGATTGGGGGCAGGAGGAAAAGGGGACGACAGAGCATGAGATGGCTGGATGGCATCACGGACTCGATGGACGTGAGTCTGAGTGAACTCTGAGAGATGGTGATGGACAGGGAGGCCTGGTGTGCTGCGATTCATGGGGTCGTAAAGAGTCGGACTCAACTGAGGGACTAAACTGAAACTGAACTGAAACAGACGAAGTAGCCGAAATAAGACTGGGACCGGTGGTTATCTTCTCTGGCCATATGTCTGAGTCACTCAGATAAGCTTTTGAAAAATAAGATTCCTGAGTCCCAGTCTGAGGATGCTAACTCAGTTTAAATTACGACCAGTGGATCTCTGTTATTTCTTCTATTTTAAATAAAAAACTCAAGCCCATAAAAAAGTTAAAAGTTTTGATGGCACCCATAGACCCTTTAACTGGATTCACCGATTGCAAACATTTTGCTCCAGTTTTGTCTTCCTCTCTAAATATATATTGATTTTACATAAAACACTTGAAAGTGAGTCGTGGACAGAGTGACCTTTTACCCTTTATTATGTATCTCTCAGTAAGGACATTCATCTGTGTAACTACAGCGACTTTATCACACTAACAATTCTCTAATCTTATGTATAGAAGATAGATCATTCCTCCCAACTTCTAAAATCTTGGAACTTTTATTAAAGTTTGATCCAGGGTCAAGTGAAGGTTCACATATTGTATTTGATTATTTCTGTCTTATTTTGCAACAGATCCCTACATTTTTTTCATGACATTCATTTTGAAGAGGTATTTGTCTTGCATACATGTCCCACAATTGTTTCCTCAGGATTCAATTCCTGAGGAATGAATCTTAAACACTTTTGACAAGAGCCCAACAAAAATGGTCTGTACTTATTGCAATTTCATGACCTCGGGAGGCCCAGTGCCGGGGTGACCCGCTGCTGATGGCGAGTGAGCTTGATCATTCGGTTGAGGTGGTGGTTGCCAGATCTCAGCAGTGGTATACCTGTGTATGTTTTCCTTTGTACTCTGTGGGGTGATGCCTTGTGATTATCTGGTTTCTAAGAAATATTCACAGGTGTTTTGGAATCCACAATCTTTGCCTTATTACATGTTAGGGATTGCAAAATGATGGATTTTTAAGTTCATTTTTGTATCGCACTGCATTTTTCTCTTAAGTGCTATTGTTTTCATTCTTTTGAGATTTCAGTGGATTCTCCTTGTTATTCAGTGAATTATATATAACCCATTACTGTTGTCACATTTTTGATGTTCAAGTTCTTCCCACTTTTGGCCAGGAGTCCCTTCAAGCCAGCTCTTTTGTCCTTCTGGTGTGGTCCCATTTGACTTTGTCAAAGTCAAATGTTGACAGCAAGATGCATCAGATGCACTCCAAACCTGAATCTCCAAGGGGCTCTGGTTCCTTTTAGTGTGGGAAGCAGTATTTAGAAACCACGGTGTGGGTGCTAGATGTGCTTATTGCCCTGGAAGGTCACTGCTTCTAGGCCATTTGTGTGTCCTAGGTACATATAAATCATGTGTTCAGAAGCATCTTTGTTTTTCAGAAGTTTTCTAGATAATTCTGGTATATAGCAAAGGTTGAGAACCACTGGCCTACACTCATGCATAGGGAGTCTTTAACTATTTCTCTTATTTTGAAAAGACTTTAAAATTTCCACACACCCTTTCTCCCATTCTCTACCTCAGATGGGATGTTACTCAGAAGACCTGGATTGGTCCTCTTTCTGTGTAACAGAGCAAGCTAACTGACCCTTCACAGTCCTCACCTTTGAAGCGCATGATTGTGAGGATCAGATGACATCCTGTGAGTCAAACTGCTCCAAGCTGTGATGTTCAGACATGTACAGAGCTGGGGAACGTCACTAATGAAGCCCATCACTTCAGACCTGGACACTTTGCTGACGCATTCAGGAGAGGGCTTGCTCTGCTTTGAAAGAGGACCGTAAAATACTAACAGAACATTGATGAGGGTGGTTGAGGGGTGCGGTGTGTGCCCATTTTACAGATGGAAAGACCTAAGAGCTAAATAACTTCTCCAGCATTCTATTGTAAAGTCAAATAGCTCAGTCATGTCCGACTCTTTGTGACCCCATGGACTGTAGCCTACCAGGCTCCTCCTTCCATGGGATTCTCCAGACAAGAGTACTGGAGTGGGTTGCCATTTCCTTCTCTGGGGGAATCTTCCCAACCCAGGGATCGAACCCGGGTCTCCAGCATTCTAGGCAAATGCTTTAACCTCTGAGCCACCAGGGAAGCCCCGTTCTATTGTAAGCCAGTAGTCAAACATGAGATGGAATATCTTACAGCTCTAGGTTTAGTGCATTCTGCATTAGTTTGAGGATGTGAGGGTACTGAATTGGAAAGAGGACAAAACCCAATCAAATGCATTAGTGCAGCCTCCCACCCAACTTAGTTCTTTGAATTCTGTGTATGTGGTCTGTCTCTAAAGGATCAAGGAGATGCTGCCTAAGATTTGGGCTCCAGAGTGGCCAATGCTTCCAGCATCCCTTTGGGTGCAAAGCAGCGGGAATGAAGCTGTGTGGCCTTTTGGGGCTCACTGTCAGCCTCGGCTTCCCTGTGCCTGGCAGGCCAGGGGCAGGCCTCCACTCACCTTGTTTCCTGCGAAATCAGCACAGGGCCCTACCTGCTTTGCACTGAAAGAACTGAATGCTTAACAGCTGCCTACGTGTGTCCTGCGTCTCGGGTGTAATAGATGTTGTGGTGAATGTTGAATGCAGAATAATGTTGTAGTTGGAAAATGTTGACTAGAAATTCAGATCCTTTAGGCTGCTGTGAGCCAAGGCTGGAGGCACCCACTTCCCAGAAGGGGGTCACTCTGTCTCTGCAGGGAGACGACTTCTCTTTGGTATTGTTAAGTCAATACAGGTTATCTCCTGCTTTTTGAAAGGTCACTTTCCACCACTTTGGAGTTATGAGAAACCTACATTAGTACCTGTTCTCACTAACTGAAGGATATCTGAAGAGGATTTTCCCTTTTTCAAAAAAAAAAGTAATTGCTTCTTCGCTTTACACCATTTCAGCTTAAGAGTTCATAGGAACACTTGATGTTTGAGCAGCGAGAACCTGTACCTCAAATGCCTTAAAAAGCGGGGGAGCGGAGAACAGCAGCATTACACGAACACGGTTTACTGCCCGCCTGTCAGGGAGAGGCGGCCAGGCAGGGAGCTCTGTTCTGCGGAGCCTGCCTTAAGGCCACTCAGCCTGACTTTTCTCCCCTCGCAGCACGTGTGCAGCAGCACACACCACGTGCTGCGACTTCCTTAGAGCTGGCTGTGCGGAAGGTTGAAGGTATTGGATAGAGGCCTAGCATCGGAGAACACAACAAGGAGACACTCTTTGGTCTGAGGATAAAAACACCCATGGCTTGTGGCAGCTGCCTCCCCAGGTTGAGAAATCGTCTTTATTTCAGAACTGCCCGCTACCAGAATCAATAAATAACTACCATTACAAGAAGTGTGAGAGAGGCAGGTAACAACAGATCAGTGGGAGCGGGTCCACTTTAACAAAAGCCGAGTTGACTTTTCCAGTGAAGCCCCAGCCCTTGCCCTTGCAAGCTTTTCTAAGCTATGCAGGCCCTGGAGAGGGTGTGTTGGTTGGAGTCTGGGGGTCAGAGCAGGGTGGACCCCATCTGAGGGCATGAGGCTTCCTAGGACTGGAGGAAGCTATCTGACCCATCTTTTTTCCCTCTTCATTTTCCTTTCATTGTCCTGCCTTCCCAAAGCCTATATGTACAGCCGGCTCCCAGGAACCTCTTTCCATGGAGCTTTCCGTGAAGCTCTTTAAGTGCCCATCTGACCCCCTGTGCTGCTCCAGGGGCCTCTCGACTGCCTCGCTTGTCTCCAGGATGAAGCCTGGTCTGACCTGAGCCAGGGAAAGAGGGCGCCACCCCTGTGCTGCAGACCCAGGCGTGAGCACCCTGCTGCCCCTCCATAGAGAGGAGCCAGCAGGCGGTCACACTCTGAGACCAGGACGAGCAGAGTCCTCCAGGGGGAAGACACCAGGGGGTGAGGCACTCGAGTCAGCGCAGGCTCTTGCCCAGAGGAGACCAGACCACTCCCTGGACTGCCAAGAGCCAGTAGTGTGTGCTGGGCAGAGAATGCCTGGGGTGCGCTGCACCTGCACCCACCACCACCGCCCCCACCCCCAACAAATGACACTGACTGCAGTCACTCCCTCGCAGTGCAGGGGCCAGGAGGGGGGGTTCCCGCAGGGAGGAGCGCCAAGTCTCTTCCCGTGCTGAGCTCATTTTATTCTAAGAATGTCAGTCCTGAGGGACACTTAGAGCATCCCGTCCCGTCATCACCTAACCTAGACCCCAAGACACAGCCATCAGAATTTCTCCTCGCAGACGTCTTCTCTGGCGTCTGCTGTTGCTTTATCCCTTGGTCCACAGCCCTCCTGTTCCCTGGCACCACCTGTGGCATCTGAGGCCCAGCAGGGCCACTGCCACCACTGGGCCCTGAGGCTGCGTCTGGAGAGAGCTCCATCGGGCTGTGGGCAAACAGCAGGGCAGAGCCTGGACCGGGGCAGGGGCCTCAGGCCGAGGCCCGCCTGCGGAGCATAGGTTCTCCCAGGCCCTGAGGCACGCTCTGCCCTCAGTCCTCAGGCACTCACTGGCCACTGAGCTGCAGAGGGAAGCACTCGCCTGGGACTATTCCCCTTGGCTGCCTGCCCAGGGCTTGGCACGACCACGGCAGGAGGGAGCCTCAGTCCATCCAAGCAGAGGTGGTGGTAGGCCGACCTCTCGAGCAGGGAGGGACTCAGAAGTTGCCGCATCTCGCCTTCCGCCTCCACGCGAACTCCTGCCCAGCCACCGCCCCAAGAGGCGTGCCCTCGGGTCACCTGTCTCATTCGGTCTAAATCTCTCAGCCTGAAGTCTCTGGCCTGCAGGAACATCTGTTTTTGTCTAGTTCTGAGTCCTCCCAAACAAGTCCTCCCTACACAGGGCTCAGGTGTTCCTGAGGGTGAGTTTTCCTAGTTACTAATAAAAAAATCCTTCCTGGGTTTCCAAGGGGGTCGGTCTGCCCCCTCAGAACTAACTTGGTTGTGTCTCGCTTCAAGCAAGCCTAGGGCCGCAGCCGCAGCCACACAGGTTCTGCGCCAAAGCAGCTCAGCCCTCTTGGCCGGCATCCGGACACCGGTCCTGCTTCTGCTGCAGCTAAGGCGACGAAGAAAGAACGCGACCTTGGAAGGTTTCCTCCTTTCAGGTTCCCCTTTCCAAGAGCGGGGTACAGGCCACGTCACAGCCATGCAGGACCAGGCTGGGCGCTGG
Source organism: Madoqua kirkii (assembly GCA_006408675.1). Taxonomy (NCBI): domain Eukaryota; kingdom Metazoa; phylum Chordata; class Mammalia; order Artiodactyla; family Bovidae; genus Madoqua; species Madoqua kirkii. The sequence goes on along the minus strand of SJYC01033906.1, from coordinate 16,693 downwards.
CCGGTTCAGGTCTCTGCGGTGGCAGAGCAGTCACGGAGCTGAGCCCCCAGCACCCTGTCCATGAAGGACAGGGGCAGGTGAGGAGGGTTTGATCGGATGGCCCAGGGGGGCAATCCCACGGGCCAGGGGCAGGGCGGTGAGTACCGTGGTGGCACAGAGAAGGCATGTGAGCTTACATTGTTAAAAAACTGTAGTGGGTAAACATCAACATAAACCTGCCCAGCAAAATAGAGCAGGACTTAAAAATTTTAAAAACCATAACAAAATAGAGCTCTGACTGTAAACTACAGAAACCAGGCTCAGGGGGCCCGTCCCCTGCAAGATGCCTGTCCTGCTCCCGTACGCGAAGGGTCACCTGTCACAACATAGGCTTCGGAATCTCCTGGTTATGCCTCCACTGCTGCCTGGATTTGGGGAATCCCTGTCCTTGCTTTGGCCTCTCTTCTTGAAGCAAGGGTAAGAGGCACAGGGGGTTCCAAGCCAGCACTGCGTGTTGAGGGCCCAGCAGAAGCCAGCTCAGGAGGCAAAGGAAGACGGGACCTCTGGCACTCGGCACACGCCGTGGGCTGAAGCCAGCCCTGCCGAATACCCCACCATCACCCACCGGAGCCTCCTGAGCAGGGTCTTCACAGCCCCCTCTGCCCTTCTTGACCACCTTCTTAACCAGGTCATGGCCATTCGGCATGGCCCCCTTCCTCCGCAGGCAATGGGTCTGGGACTGGTGGGAGAAGAGGGCCATCTCTGCCCCATCCCTGGTGGGCTGTGTGACCCGAGGCAGGCCCTGCTCTTCCCAAGCTCTGCCTCCTCCCGGTAGCGCAGGGGCCTGGACACGCCAAGGAGCCTGGGCACGCTGAGGTCTAAGCCTCTTCCAGCTCCGATGTGCCAGGACTGGCATCACACCCCAAGAGCAGGCCAGGGGCCCCCATTTACTTGCCCCCTGGTCTTCAGGGGAAACGCAGAACAGCACCCGAGGCTGCGTGGGGGTCGGCTCGCCCAACAGCCCGGGGCGTTCCTGGGAGCGGCAGGGCCGCATTTATCCTCTGGGCTTCTCGGAAGCTGCCTGACTGCAGACACAGAATGACCGCTCACGTCCTGTGGGAGGAAGCCGGTGGGTGACGCCAGCTGTCCTGCCTCCTGCCCAGACCCTGGAGGGGCCGTGCAGGATGGGTCTTGGTGTGGGAGGGGCCTCCCCGAGACAGCCCTTGAGTCACCAGCCGCCTGTCGTGGCTTCTGTCACTGGGTGGCAGGGTCGGGTTGGCAGTGTTGGCTAAGAGGGTGACTGCGCCTCAGGCCAAGTCTGGTGCGGCTTTCCAGCAGGAGGCCCAGCCTCTCAGCCCTTCGGAGCTCCCACTCAGCAGTGGGAGCACGGCCACCCAGAGCTGCGGGGCTCGGGCTGCCGCCCTGACACCAGGACGCTGGTTCTCAGCCGTCTGGGCGGGTAGGGGCCTCCAGGGCGTCCTCAGGGGCAGCGTCAGGGGCCAGCCGAGCTGCCCTGTCAGAGGGGAAAGGAGGAGTCCCGGTCCTTAGACTGAGTGGCGCTGCTGTTGATGTGCTGACCCACTTCAGCCCGTTCCTGTCCAGTGTTCCCGGGCTTAGGATTCTGCCGTCTGGGCCAGGGTCCACATGCGGTCCCAGAGTGCCATCTCCGCTGATCCACAGATACACGTCTTACCCCCTTCTTCCTGCCTTCCATGCAGGCACCCTAGAGGGCCCAGGCCTAGGGTTCAGTATCATCATGGAAGTTACCGCCTGGTGCCTCTCGATTAAAACAAAAAATCCTTGCATGGGTTCTATCCTGTGGCAGAATATGACATATCCTACCTCCTACAAAAAGGGCTCTGTAAATACAGTCAGCGTTTGAAACCAGCAGTTCTCAGGCATAGCACTGGGCCACCTTGGCATCGGGAAGGGACTGGGGCCAGCTGGCTGTCCATCGAGGTGGGTGCCCAGCCGTGGTGGGGAGGCAGGGCGCCAGGATCAGAGCTGCAGGTAGCCTAAGAGGACCAGCGCTGCCACGGCGTGGGTGAGGGCGGCGTCTGGGTGGGGGCCGGACAGACCGCGGAGCTCTCCACCATCATGCTGGTGCCTGAAACCAACAGGTGGGGTGGGCTGAAGAGGCTCATCCGCCCTTCAGACCTTCCCTAAGGAGACTCAGAGCGCCGCTTTCAGGACTGGGAGGTGCTCTCAGGGTTTTGCAGGACCTTTGCTCTTATTCCCAAGCAAGGAGTGCTCTCAGCCCTCAGGGATGTTTGGGGAGGAGGGAGGCGGCAAGGGCGGGTGCAGGGCTACTCTGCATGAGGTCCCTGACCCCGCCTTTTGTTTCCCTGGGGACTGGCTTGGGCTGGGATGATCCCTGCATCTGGATGGACCCTGATCTTTCTGGGGGAGACGGGGGATAGAGCACCTCCGTTGCGCACGATGTGAACCTCTGCCGGGACCCCGTCGCCTCCTGGCCCTGTGGTCCGAATCTGCACCAGGGCGTGGCCCATGTCCTCAGGAACTGTGATTTCTATCCAGTTCTTGCTGGTGAGGTGCAGCGTGGGAGTCGGGTGTAGGTCGTTCTGGTACAGCATCTGTGGGAAGGGGTTAGCCAGCCAGGTTTCCTGACAGTGGGGCTGATCCTTCCCTGGCCCCAGAACGGGAGGAGCCCACGTGGCTCTCTGACCTTGAGGTTTTGTCCCCTCCTGTTGCCCGTTGACCAGGACCAGGCTCTTGAATAAGCTCCTCCCTGGAGCCAGTTTCCTGTTCCCAGCAGCTGAACTGATTTTGTAGGCTCCTCAGACCAGAAGGGCCCCAAACATCACCCAGTCTGTCACCGCCCTTGGGAACCCTGCCTTTCTGCAGTCACACCTCTTTGCTCCATGCAGTCTCCACTGCATGCTCCCCGGAGACTCACACAGTCATGCCTCTCACGGTCCCAGACGCTCTGCTTACATCTGACTCAGACATAAGCTGCTAGGAACTGAAGTTCCTTTTGTTTACGGGGCACACAAACGTGCTGTCCCTCAGCGTTCAGTGCCTGCTCGCCCCTCCTTACCTTGTAGCCAGTGACTGCAGACTCATTATCAGCGGGACTACAGGGTCCCACTTGATACTCAGGCTGGAGCTTGAGAAAGTCCAGGAGATGTTGCCAGGGGGTCGCCGTGGAGCTGCCAGAGCGGGGAGAGAGTCAGGAGTCTTCCTGATGTCTCCCCACCACGCGCCCCCTTGCTTTCAGCTGGCCACTTTCTAGATAATCTACAAATATGCATTCTGTGGCCTTGAAGAGTCCCCACAGGACTCCTGAGTTCATTGATTGGGGCTAGGTTTCAGCAGGCCATCTCTCGGTGCAGGCCATCTCTCACAGCTGTGCCTGGAACGTTCTGTTACCGCTGCCTGAGAAACTCCAGCAGAGACTGCAGAAGAGCAGTGCTGCAGAGGCTGTGAGCGTCCCTCCTCACCGTTAGCTGAGCGGCCTTGGAAAGTGATCCGAGAGCCCCCCGCCCCTCCTGCACCCAGGCTGCCAGACTCACGCGGCTTCATGGTGGTGGCGTTGGCAGAGGGGCTGGCGGGCCCGGTGCCGGCCCGGTTGTAGGCCCGCACGGTCACGTGGTACTTGGTGCTGGCGTGCAGGCCCGTGACCAGGGCGCTGGTGTCCAGCCCTGCAGTCCTCACTCGCTCGGCGGCTGCTGCTTTGGCGCCAGCCTTCCAGTAGCGGATCTGAAGGGAGCAGGCGTTGCCGGGGGTCAGCGGTCACGGCCAGGGTCTCAGCGCTGCACCACCCCGGCTCTGCCTGGCCCCTCCATCTTGGGCTCGGACCCTCGACACTCGACCATGAGGTCACGAAAGAGACAAGCCGGTGTGATTCGCTGCTCCCCTCTTGATGCCCAGTGGAGGGCCCAGTCCAAGGAGAGAGCTTAGTCCCTGGGCTGGATGAGGGAGCAGGTGGGTGGGTACAGACTGCACCGAGAGATGGCCTGCTGAAACCTAGCCCCAATCAATGAACTCAGGAGTCCTGTGGGGACTCTTCAAGGCCACAGAATGCATATTTGCAGAACAGTGCCCCAGCCCCCACGCCAGCAACCTTATGATGGCTGCCCAGCAAATGCAAACCCATTGGCATAGTCCTCGTGACACCAAGCCCTTCTAGACAGTCTTCTGAATCAGGGCAGGGTTCGCCGCTCTCTCTCCAGGGGGTTCGCCTAGCGTGTCTGCTGAAGCCGAGCTGACTCCACTGGGCTAGGATTTATAGCATCACTAGTATGATGGTTCCCCCTGAGACAATGACATTTTCTGCTGGTCCTTCTTTCCCTTCCTCTTGCTCAGTCTTACTCTCCATGTACCCCCATATGGACCCCAGTGGGCTCAAGGCTTGGGTCAGAAACCGCTAGGCCAGAGTTCCTCGGGCACAGGATGATCGGCTGGTACACAGAGGTGGCTGTGCTGTTCTCTGCCACCCTGAGCATGCCAGGAGAGCGGGGCTCTGGCATGAAGGGGGCAGGCCATGCCCCTTCTGGATCTCCTCCGGGCCTCCCAGGAGGCCAGCCAGGCAGTGACGGCAAGGCTGTCCACAGGCACCCGCCAGAGGGCTGAGCTGAGGCTGCAAACGTGGTGCTGTAGACAGCGTGTGCTGTGCCCAGTGAGTGCAACAGAGCTTCTGGGAGGAAGGCTGCCGAGCTGCGAGGTGGCCCTGCGCCTGACCCCAAGCCCCCTTCCCCTCCCAGTCCCGGCCGGCGCTCACCTCATACCCCAGGAGGATGCCGTTCATGTCCTGCTGCACAGGTTCCCAGCTCACGTTCATCTCCGAGGATGAGCCCCTTTGGCCCAGACCTTGGAAGGGGCCACCTTGGGCTCTAGAGACCAACAGGGAATGGGTGTGGATTCCCGGGGCCTCCCTGTGTCCTGCAGAGCGCCCGCTAACTGGAAGTGCTCTTGCATAGGATTTTAAAATGCCCGAGGTGCAGGGTAGGGGCCTGGTGAGGGTTCCCAGAGCAGCCCCCAACGCCGGGGGCCCACTTCTCTCCCAGACGGCCTTCCTCCTTCAGGCCTGAGCCGGGCGGAGGCTGCCAGGGCTGGAAAGGCAGCCAGGGGTGTCCCCTGCCCTGCCTGTGGAGCCCAGCCGGGGTGAGGGGTCCTTCCCCCACCCTACACCCCGCAGACAAGCCGCAGGGGTGGGGGCGCCTGGTGGTCCCGGCGGCCCACCTTCCTCGGCCGAGTACACGACGGCCACGAGGCTCTCGGGCCCGTCCCCGCGGCGGTTGTAGCTGCGGATCTTGACCTCAAAGGGCGTGTAGGGCCGGACGCTGTCATTGCTGTAGACGAAGTACTGGGCATCGGCGCCGGGCACCCTCGCGGTCTGCCAGCTGGTGGCGCCCTGCCTGCGGAAGGACACCAGGTAGCCGAAGCCGTCTCCGTGCTGGTACTCCCGGGACATGGGCTGGGGGCGAGACAGCGCGTGGGCGAGGGGCGGCGGCCGCCTGCCCCGCCCAGCCTCTGCCCCTGGCTTCCCCGGGACCTGAGGGCCCCGGACTCCGGCTCCCGCCTGCAGCGGGGACACGGGGCCCAGGTTCGCTCAGGAGTCAGGCCCTCTCTGCACGCTGCGCCCGTCCGGAGATGAGTCCCAAGGGCGGGGTGGACCGCAGGTGGGGGAGAACCGCCCTCCCAGAGCGTCGAAGCCCTGTTCCTGCCTCTGTCCTCGCTGCTTACCGTCCAGGTCACGGTGAGCTCTCCCGGCGCTCCACCGCCTCCGCTGAGACCCGACGGGGCTACCGAGGGGGCTGTCGGGGCCAAGGGACAGACAGTTAGTGGAGACGGGCCTGCGGCTGCGCTGAAAAGCTCGCGGGGTCCGGACTCCATTCCAGTGGGCCGTGGCTACACGCCCACAGAATGGACCACCTGGAGGCAATGGACAAACTCTTAGAAATGTGCAGTCTCCTGAGACCAAACCAGAACCAGGAAGAAATAGGAAATAGGAACAGACCAATTACCAGTGCTGACATGGAATCAGTAATTTGAAACTCCCAAGAAACAGACGTCCAGGGTCAGATGGCTTCACAGGTAAATTCTACCAAACAATTAGAGTTTACATCTGTTCTTCTGAAACTATTCCAATAAACCCTGGTTTTGTCCGCAGGGTCCCTCTGGATGTGGGCTCAAGAGTCAGGTGGATCTGAGATCAAATTACACCCCTGCCACTTACTAGCTGTGTTTCTCTGGACAAGTTATTTAACCTCTCGGAGCCTCTGAGTCCCCTCTCCATAAGATAAGGATAATAATGTTTCTCTCAAAGGCTGTAAGAAAAACAGAATTAAACAAGACAGTGGCTGGCATATACATAGAGCATACACTCTATAAATGAGCGTTAGCCTCATTTCTCTAGTTGGTTAAACTCAATAACAACAGACCAACTCCAGTTTTCTTTTAGGGGAATAAATAATCCAGAAGTGCAGTTAATCTAAAAAACATTTCTTTTGGGGTACAGGGTGTTTTTTGATGTGTGTGGCAGATTTAATTTCCTAATTGTCTCTAGTATTCAAAAAGGCTGCTATTAAAACAATATATTTAATTAGATCGTGAAGCTTGGCAGGGAGTAACTTGGCTGAAGGTCAAAATATTTCTGCAGATGACACAGCAAATGGAGACTTATCACTTGATTTTGATGAGAGTTGAGGGCCTTCTCATTTGCAAAGGGTACTTAAACACCTATTACCCTTTTCAGAGTGGAAAGGTTGAGGCCCAGAGCAGTTAAATGACTTGCTTAAAGTCACACAGCTAATAAATGTCACAGTTTGAATTTGAACTCAGGTCTTCTGATAGAAAAGCTCACCATCTTTCTTGTGTACCATGGCTTTGTGCTCACTCCTGGATACTACGGTGGAGGAGACCACTTCTCAACCTTTGACTCTCCAAGTTCAGTCAAAGAAAATGCTCCTTCTGGAATTCTTACTCAGGAGAGGTACCAGTTAAAAATGTTGACTGATTCCATAAGGAGCCTGGAGAGTCCGCCTGGGGCACATAGGAAACTGTTCCAGGGACACAAAAAGGCAGACCCTTGTCCTACAGCCAGCGGGGTGGGCCTGGGTGGGTGGGGAAGGGGAGGCAGGTCCTGACTCCGCGCTGCTGGCCTTGGGAGCCCAGGGCTATGGTCCTGGGCTTCACCTTCACCTCTTCCTTCCCCACCTGCCTTTAAGGGAGGGGTGTGGGCAGGTTGTCCATCCCTTCTGCTGCCAAAGAAACCATCTAAAGAAGGATTTAGAGAAGCTGGCTGCTCACCTAGCGCCCTGCACAACACACACGTTCCTCACTACCTGATTCCTGCAGCTCGTGTCTGTCCAAGGAAGACAGCTGCCCATTACCCCATGATCCTCGGTTCGCATCCCTGCTCTGACAGTGTGACCCTTCCTTCAAGCTTTGGTTTTTCCATTAAAAAAAAATTAAACTTTTAGGGGCTCCCCTGGTGGTCCAGTGGCTATGACTCTTGATCTCTCAATGCTGGGGTCCTGGGTTTGATCCCTGGTTGGGAAAGTAGATCCCACATCTCACAACTGAGACCCTGTGCAGCCAAATAAATATTAAAAAAAAAAAATTTAAACTTTTAGATAATTGTAGATTCATATGCAATGGTAAGGTAGGCCTGTTTTTTTGGGTGAACAGTTTGGACTGGAGGGCTTCCTGGGGACCAAGGCACAGTGCGTCGAGCAGCGTAGCCGCCAGGCCCTGACTTAGGTTCCTTCCACATTTGTTCTGCTAAGAGTCCGAAGTCTGGTGAGCAGGGTTGGAGCTCCATGTAACTGCTGTTGGCTTGGAGCACCCTCTAAGGAGAGCTGGTGTCTGTGCCCTGACACTGCTTCTCACCCAGGGCTCTGACCTGCTTCCTTGGTTGGATTTTGCTGGAGGGTCCACTGGGCTCCCCAGTGCCCAGGATGTTGCTGGCTAAGACCCGGAACTCGTAGTCCATCCAGGGCGTAAGGCCCAGCACCTGGGCAGTTTCGGCGTTTCCCTCGATGTTAGCAGGATCTGCAAGACACAGGGAGTCAGTGTCTCACTGGTCTGGATGCAAAGGGCAGGGACTGGGTGCACATCACATGGTTATACCCAGCTCTCACACTGGTGCCTGCTGTTTACTAAAAGTCAGTGCCTCTTCTATCTGTGACGGGGAACTAGGAGGCAGACCTCCCCACCTTGGAACTTTTGTAAGATGTTGTGAGCACTCTGTACCCCAGGAACGCTTTCATCGCACCAGTAACGGTCCTGCCAGGGCTTCAAGGATGTAGACTGAGCCTCCCCCTCCAACTCTTGCCCCGTTCTCCTGCTCCCTGTGTGGCCCTCTTCCCTAATGGCCTGGGAGCTCCTCCAGGCAGAGGGGCCTACACCTGTCCCCCTTGGAAGTTCCAGGCTCAGCCTTGGCCTCCAAACCCCAACCCTCCAGCACTCGTGCATATGTGCTGGTTGCTCAGTCACGTTCAACTCTTTGTGACCCTGTGGACCATAGCCCACCAGGCTACTCTGTCCATGGGATTCTCTAGGCAAGAGTACTGGAGTGGGTGGTTTGTCATGCTTCTTCCTCCAGGGGATCTTCCCAACCCAGGATCAAACCCAGGTGTCCCGCATGGCAGGTGGATTCTTTACCATCTGAACCACCAGGCTAACCAGTACTGACCTAGGTAGGACCTCACACTTACTAGTCCGAACCTGCTTCCACTTCCCTGAAGGCAGAGTGCGAGCTTGCAGGGTGTACTTGGCAATGGGGCTGTGGTTGTCAAAGCCACGGCTCCAGCTGAGCTGGACAGAGGTGTCGCTGATGTCTCTCACCACCACGCCTCCTGGGGCACCTGGCGGACCTATGCCAAGACGTCAGAGCAAAGTGGGTCAGAATTGCAAAGCTTCCAGTGGGAGCCAATCTCTTCAGGCCTGCGTGGGCCACTGCAGTACCAAGGGGGAGCAGCAGAGGGCGCAGCAAACACACGCTCAGTAGGAGGGCAAGGACCAGGCGGAGTGCGCTGCGGGTAGGGGCTTTCCGGGAGGAAGGACGTGTCCCGGGCTGGAGGAGTCACAGAGGCTTGAAGGGACGTCCCAGCACGAGCCTCTGACACTCCAGTGAAAGTGTTAGTCACTCCGTCGTGTCCAACTCTGCGAACTTATGGCTTCTTTATGTGCCCGCCAGGCTCCTCTGTCCAGGGAATTCCCCAGGTAAGAATACTGGAGTGGATTGCTATCCCCTTCTCCAGCCTCAGGAAATTTCTCCAGGCTTGGAATGTGTTTAGAAGTAGATTTTTTATAATTTTGGCTTTGGAGGAAGAGTATGCTATTTATTCAGTACCTGGAAAGGCCCTCGGGATGAGTTCAGCTCAACAGACTTGTTAGACGTCCATCACAGTGGGAGTGGGGTGGGAACCCGGTACCCCGGATCAGGACCGTGGCCTCCCTAGACGCACCGTCCACCACCTCCTGGCCTTACCTCGGACCAGCACCGTGGCCTCCTTAGACGCACTGTCCACCACTGTCTGGGCTGTGCATGTGTACTTCCCGCCATGGCGCAACTGGGCATTCAGGATGGTCAGATCCCCAACCGTCTCCTTCTGCACACCAGGGACAGGGCACGGGGTGGGTCAGAGGACCCTCCCCTGCAGTGAGTCAGGGGACAGGAGGTGTGGCTCACGGTCCCCTGTCCCGATATGCCCACAGACCTCTTCACCTCACTGTTCCTCTCTGCTTCGTGGGAGGAATCAGCTACTTTCTACTTGGTACCACTGGGGATTAAACAGCAGGGTTTTTTGTTGCTGTTGTTGTTTATAGAGAAGACAGTCAATGTTGGTTCAGGTTAATAATACCATCTGCCTTGAGGGGAGGGGCAGCAGGATAGTGGGGAATTCATTCTTGCTGGATGCTGGGAATCCAGGCTTGCCCCTAACCTTCTCCTGCGTGACAAACTTTGAGTGGAACCCGGGGAGCTGCCTGTCTAAGGGAGGGTGTTTATGGACCCAAGATGGGCTTGCCAGCATTCCTGGGGGAAGGGGAAAGGCTTTGGGGTGGTGATGATTAAGGACATCTTGGGTCCCCTGTCTACCAAGGAGGGAGAAGCCCCGAGTTCTCTGGCCTCAGGCCTTACCACGCTGGCCCTTTGGTAATGACCCCCAGGCTTGTCAGAGTCGATGGGGAAGTCGTCCAGGGTCCAGACGAAGGTGAGGTCCATGGTGGGGTCATGGGAGGCGTGGCATTGCAGGGTCAGGTTGTCACCTAAGTTGATGTCGGCGCTCGAGGGGGCTAGTGTGATTTTGGTTGCATCTGCCAAGACAAAGGGCCCCTGAGTGGAGCAGGAGGAGGCAGGCCGCGGCGGGGCAGCAGGCCAGGGTGAGAGGGTTTGCTTTGAACCCCAGGAAGAAGAGAACAGGCCACATGGCAACAGTACTCTGACCTGCCAGCAGCCCCCTGAATGTGTGGGAGGGATGGAGGCACATATCCTGGATGGTGGTCCCCACTGAGACCAAACCCCAGGGTAGCTTCGAAACGGAACTGATGAACACATGTCCCACATCCTGAACCCCCTCCCACCTCCTTCCCCATTCCATCACCCAAGGCTGATTCGAAAGCCACTACAATATTGTAAAGTAATTAGCCTCCAATTAAAATAAGTTAATTAAAAAAAACGGAACTGGGAGGAACACAGGAACACGAGAGCCGGATGGTGGGGAGGGAGGGCGTCCTACAGAGCCCGAGCCGCCACTGACCGCAGCCAAACCTCCTTCCTCACCTCGAACAGACAGGGTGCCTGTGCTGTTGGCTTTCCCCATGAAGTTCTCAGCAAAGCAGGTGTATTTGCCTTCATCGGACCGACTGACGTTTCTGATGATCAAGGTGCCATCCGGGGTCACGGTCACTCTGCAGCAAGGACGGAGCGCACCTGGCTGACCCAGGAACACCCTGTGGTCCTGCGAAGGGGGTGGGAATCCGAGGAGAGGGAGTGGCGCCGGAATCGCTGGGGGCGGAGAGGGCTGGGCTCCTACCTGCTGCTGTTGACCAAAATCTCAGTGCCTTTGCTCCAGAGCACCGCGGCCTTGGGAGCGGCCCGGGGCTGACAGGGGATCACAACCTCCCCTCCTCGGGCTGCAGGGATCAGACGCCTTACGGGGTTCAGCCTGAAGTCGGGGGCAAGCGCTGGAAGAAGGGGAGAGCCCCGCAGTCACCCGGGGAATCCAAAGAGTGCCCCTTTGCGCTTGATTAAGACGCCACCTGGCTACACGCTAAACATCTGATGGGCCCTCTATGGCCAATCCGTGAGTGACTCCCAGCAGCACCCCTTGTGAAACGGCCAGGATGCAGCCCCTTCTCCTCACCCCCGCAGCCTCAACTACCACCAAGTCTCCGCTCGGCTACTGAGAGCCCCTTATTTGGTCTTCCTGGTTTTGCATTTTCTTTCTACAGTCTTCTCCACACAGCCGCCAGGAACATCTATTTAAAGTCACGCAAGTCAGACACTTAGAATGAAGGCCAGCACCTCCCAGGGGCTCACACAGCCATCTCCATTCTGACTGCAGTTTGCTCCTTCCCGCACTCACTGTGCTCCAATCACCTGGGCCATTTTTCCTTTTTCATTTCTGTCCCATGACGATGCCATGGTTTTTCCTGCCTCAGGACCTTTGCACTTACCATCGACTTTGCTTCAAAATACCCAGATCTCACATGACTGATTCACATCCCAAATGTGACTTCCTCAGAGAGGTCTTCCCTGACCCCTCCCTCTAACTGGCCCACCTTACCCCCACTACTCTGAGGGATTTTCTTTATACTGTATTTTTTGTGACTATCTGAAATTATCCTTTTATTTGATTTTCTGTTTGTTTGTCCCTCTCCACTGAATTGTAAGATACTTGAAGGCAGAGACCTTATCTTTCATACTGACTTCTTAGGAGTGCTGAAGAAATACTGTTTGAATGAATGAGTGAGTGTTAGTTAAGCCTCACTACAACTTGATGAGATAGGCACCATTCTGTCCATTTTACAGATCAGGACACAGGCTGCAAGCTCAAGTCACACAGCTAAGGCTGCTGGACCAGCTGACACTCGTAGGCACCTGTTACGTGATGGGCACGTTCTCTGTGCTTTAGCTCTGTCATGTCCTGTAACCCCACAACCTGTGTGAGGGCTGGATGATGATTTCTTGATTTTATTAATCAAGAAACTCAGCCACAAAGAGGTTAATAACTTGCCAAAGGTCACAGAAGCAAAGGGGCTGCATTAAACCCAAATCTAGTTGATTTGGTTTCCATTGACTTTGCCACCTTTTTTTTTTTTTTTACAGCAGTAGACATTTACTTTCAGATGTGGGTCAAGCCGGAGACCCTGTCCTCTGGGAGCTCTCTGTCTAGTGCCTCAGCTCCTGTCTTCAACCTGAGTTCTACTTAGAAGCTGTTGGAAACTGCCAGGTGAGTGTGTAAATGTAGACATGCTGCTGCTTAGAATTCCTGACCCCCCCACCCCAGGGTGTCCCTGGGGACATCCTCTCTCCCTGGGCCCTTTACCTTGCACCGCCAGCTCGGCGCTGGCATAGATGGTACCGTGCTTGTTCTCCGCCACGCACTGGTACATGCCCGAGTCCTCCAGGCTCAGCTTGGAGAACCGCAAGTCCCCGGCCAGCACTTCTACCCGGGCCTGTGCAGAAACGCCCGCCCCGGGCAAGGGAGGGGCATCAGGAGCCCTGGAGCGCCCGCGTGGGCGCTCACAGAGGGCCGCGCAGTGGAGACGGGGCTGTCTGGAGAAAGACCCCATGTGCGGTCCTCTCCAGGGCTGCCTGGATCCCAGGCTGCAGAGGTTCCCCAGCCCTCACGCATGTCGGCGGATGGACGCCAGGGGGCTGAGGGACCCACTCAGGACCACCGGTGTGTTTGTGGCTGAGGTGTGCCTGGACCCAAGTCCCAGGACCCTCCAGTCAGGATTCTCTCCGGCTGACCGGGAGAACGGGACTCCAGGATGTACAGAAGCACCTAGAACTACCCTCCGGCACCCTTACTGGCCCAGAGGGCCCCTGGGGGTGTGGGTGTGGTGGAGGGAGGGGACCAGAGCGCAGTGCGCTCAGTTGGGGGACGGACGCCCCAGGGCTCCTACCTGGGAGGTCAGAGGCTCCCCGTTCCGCAGCCAGCGCACTGCCGGGCGGGGCTTGCCGGCGGCGGCGCAGGCCCAGTGGAGATCGGAACCGATGTCAGCCTCCCTATCTGAGATCACCCGGAGCCACTCGGGCTGAGCTGTGGAGATCAGAGGGAGCGTCTGCCGCGGAGCCAGGCAGGGCCTTGCGGCTAAGTCTCCGGACCCTCGGACAGCAGAGGGCAGAGGGTTCTGGGACGGGGGCGGGGGTGGTGGGCGGTGGGGAGAAGCAGGTTCTCGAAAACTGGCGCTTGGCGCCTCTGCCAGCAACTTTTAGTGACTTAAATCTCTGCAGCGCCTTCCGTGCGCTCTGCAGCTCAGGGGCTGCCTCTCGGACCGGGGAAGGCGGGGCCGCGGGCGCCGGCCGTCGTACCCTGCACAATGATGCGGCCCTGGACGGTGTCACGACCCTTGGCGTTCTCCGCCTCACACTCGTAGGTGCCCTCGTCCTCGAAGCCCACGCTGGGGATCTGCAAGGTGGGCTCGGCCGTGGCCCACTGCGGGGACAGGGAGCCGTCCACTTTGCGCCATTTGATCCTGGGCACAGGGCTGCGGGGAGACAGAGCCAGGGGGCTGGGCTGGGCTGGGCAGACGCCCCGTGCCTCCCGCCCTTCACCCCCACCAGGCCCTCCTGGGACGCTGGGCAGGTGAGGAAGAGAGAGGGGTCCGGGAGAGACGCGGAGAGCGCGGAGAGTCTGCACCCCAAAGCTGCTTGCCCTCCCCCCACCCCACAGTGGCCTCTCCTGGGCCCTGCCGCCTCAGCAGCGGCCTGAGACCAAGGTCTCTACTGGTCCCTCTCCCTTCTCCTCAACGGGGCCTGGCCTCTACTTTTCAAAGGGGATTTAGCTGTTAGTAATTTGTGTACTAAATTGACTGAGGAATCAATGACTCTTATGTGCTTTAAAAACAAGTTTTCTGGAAGCCCAATCACTCTCCACAAAGCAGGGGGCATCCTGGGTAACCCAGGAGATATAGGAGGGAGGAGGGGACCAGTGGTCAAGTCACATTCTTTCATTCCTTCTAGGGACATTTATCCAGCACCTGCTAGCAGCTTAGCACTGGTCCAGCCAGTTCTCCAAAGCCAGGAAGATTTCTGTTATAAACTTTCTATCTTAAAAGGTAACTGTTAGCATCCATAGAACACTTACTTAATGCCAGATACTGTTCTAAGCACTGTATGTATATTGTTCATGCAAACCTCATGAGGTAGGTACCATTATTAACACTAGGTACAAGTAGGGAATGTGAGAGTTGGACTGTGAAGAAAGCTGAGCACCGAAGAATTGATGCTTTTGAACTGTGCTGTTGGAGAAGACTCTTGAGAGTCCCTGGGACTGCAAGGAGATCCAACCAGTCCATCCTAAAGCAGATCAGTCCTGGATGTTTATTGGAAGGACTGATGGTAAAGCTGAAATTCCAATACTTTGGCCACCTGATGCGAAGAGATGACCCTGATGCTGGGAAAGATTGAGGGCAGGAGGAGAAGGGGATGACAGAGGATGAGATGGCTGGATGGCATCACTGACTCAATGGACATGGGTTTGGGTAGACTCCGGGAGTTGGTGATGGACAAGGAGGCCTGGCATTCTGCAGTTCATGGGGACGCAAAGAGTCGGACACGACTGAGGAACTGAACTGAATAAATAGGGAAACTGAGGCTCAGAGAGGTTAAGTGGTTTACCCAAGGTCTCCATGTCAGCAAGTGACAGAGCTGGGGTTTGAATAAGGCAGGCCAGCTTGGGTCCACACACCACGTTACCTGTCTCCAGCCTGGGGTGTTACATAAGCTGCCTGAGCCAGTCATGGGCTGGGAAGACCAAGTGAGCCGACATGTGTCGGGGCACTGGAGTGGGCGATGCCTTACCTACAGACTCAGTGCCCACTGAGGGCCCAGCTTCTGCTAGACTCTGCCAGGGCACCAAGATGACTGAGAGCTGGCCCTGCCCTCTCCCCAGGGGATTGGAGGGGCTGTGCCCTCCCTCCCCACCACTCACTTCCCGAAGGCGAAACACTCCAGGGTGACCTGCTGTCCCACCAGCGCGTAGGTCTCTGCTGGGAACCGGGCCTTGATGCTGGGAGCAAAGAGCCTGGGGTCTGTGGAGAGGGGGAGTGTGTGCATCAGACACAAACACTCCAGGTCAGGGCTCCTGTGCCTGTGACCTCAGCTCAGCTCAGAGCCTGCATTTCTTGATTTCCTTTCCCATTGGCGGCTGGAGCAAGGCCCTGAGGCTGGGCCGCAGGAGGGCCCCGGGGTCCAGGTCCAGGAGGGCCTCTGTGCCCTCCGAGCTGCTCTTTACAGCTTCAGATGGAAAACCTGCCTTCCCAATGCCCTTGAGCCTTCAGCCCCCTCCCCCCGGCCCTGCGCACCGACCCTGACCTTCTGCGGCCAGGTTGAGCTGAGCAAACTTGCTGAAGACGCTCTTGGTGGAGAAGTCCATGTGGCTGGTGGCCAGGCAGGAGTAGTTGCCCAGGTCCGAGGCATTGGTCCGGGCGATGTACAGGTTCCCTGTGGTCTGGGACACGAAGTGCCGGCCGTCCGTTGGGATGAAGTTGGGGAACTCATTGAGGAGCCAGCGGTAGGACAAGCCTGTGAAGAGGATGCGTAAGGGACCTGGGCCGCTGGTCAATGGGGCAGCTCTGCTGGGACCCCACAGTGCGCTGGGGACCTGTAGACCTGGTCCTGAGAGCCGCAGGGCCCTGAACAGGGGCTCGGGGAAACCCAGAGGGAAATCGTGCCTTTAGCCCCATTCTCAGGGAATGCGGTCTGCTGGGGAGACAGCCCGCAGTGATTGGGGGACACTCCTAGTCTGGCGTGCTGGGGGGCACAGAATCATCTGGAGCTGGGGACCCAGGGATCAGCGCTCCAGGGCCCCTCACCACCGCTGACTCCACCCCTCTTCTGTAAGCGGCCGGACGCCTGCTGTACCCTCTCGCATCGGCATCACCCGGGGCCTGGCTCACCTGGGTAGTGGGCAGGTGGATTACAGGGCAGCATCACCCCCCAGCCTTCGTGGGTCTTCACTGGGTCTCGCTCCTCCTTGGAGAATTCCTGCAGAACTGGAGGTGGAGACCAGGCCCTCAGGCGCTGGCCTTCAAGCCTGCAGGCCCTGCCCCGTTGGCCTCCATGGGGCAGGAGTCACTCGCCCTTTCTGGACACCTCCCAGCACCCTCTTTGCCACCCCCACAGCGTCTCAGCCCCCCGTGGGGCTCACAGCCGAAGCGGAGGACAGCCTCTCTGCTGACGACAGTGCCCACGGGGTTGGAGGCCAGGCACTGGTAGACGCCAGCATCCTGGGCCTTGCTGGGGTTCATGATGACCAGGTTGCCCCCAATCAGCTGCTGGCGGGAGCCTGGCTCCAGCTTCATGTCGGTGCCGTTCATCTTCCACCTGCAGTGGGGGTGGTGGGGGCTGATGTGAGGACAGCCTGCCGCCACCCAGGGCCTCCCTTCACCGCCGCAGGGCCTCACCTATAGGTGGCCGGAGGGCTGGCCCGCGCCCGGCAGGCCAGCGTCACCTTCTCCTCTGTGGACTCCTCTGGGAATAGCAGGCCAAGGGGCTGCTCTTCAAAGACAGGCC